>JAWQFJ010026623.1:0-2500 GCA_034096865.1 Theodoxus fluviatilis | reverse complement strand
AGAGAGAGAGAGAGAGATAGAGAGATAGAGAGATATAGAGAGAGTTAGAGAGAGAGAAAGAGAGAGAGAGAAAGAGAGAGAGAGAAAGAGAGAGAAAGAAAGAGAGAAATAGAGAGATATATAGAGAGTTAGAGAGAAAGAGAGAGAAAGAGAGAGAAAGAAAGAGAGAAATAGAGAGATATATAGAGAGTTAGAGAGAAAGAGAGAGAAAGAGAGAGAAAGAGAGAGAGAAAGAGATAGATATATAGAGAGTTAGAGAGAAAGAGAGAGATAGAAAGAGAGATAGAGAGAGATAGAGAAAGATAGAGAGATATATAGAGAGATATAGAGTTAGAGAGAGAGAGAGAAAGACAGAGAGAAATAGAGATATATATAGAGAGTTAGAGAGATAGAGAAAAAGAGAGAGAAAGAGAGAGACAAAGAGAGAGAAAGAAAGAGAGAGGGAGAGAGAGTGTGTATAAAAAGTATATATTCAATAATCCAAACGAAGAATGCCAAGAATATCACACACACACACACACACACACACACACACACACACACACACACACACACACACACACACACACACACACACACACACACACACACACACTTCAAGGATATAAATGTGTCTACATTACTTCAAATTTATCGGACTGAGATAAGAGGACGACCTATATGCAAAGAAATATACACATTTTGCAAAAACAAAGCATAATAAATTAATGTCGATATGCGGGAAGGGAGAGAGAGAGAGAGAGAGAGAGAGAGAGAGAGAGAGAGAGAGAGAGAGAGAGAGAAAGAGAGAGAGAACGAACAATTTTATTACTTGGGCCTCTGGCCCATTGCAATATGCTAGTAACATAACAGTCTGTTTAGAGAAGCAGGACCTATTTTCTTTATTCACCTTGTCTGTGCTAAATTCTTGGTGAAACCTTTTTTGCGTCTAAGTTTCTGGTTGATTACAACTGTAATTTGTATTTGAATGACTGAATCTCTCTAAGTGAAAGGTCATGTAGACATTTGAAAATGCTGTGTTCAAATCATGTATTTAGTTAGAGGGGGGAAAATTGTTGTTACAACATTTCTTGCTATTGCGATTTCTGTCTTTGTTGCTTTGATGTTGAAGCTATAATCGATGGATTAAGTTTTTGCTGCAACCTTTGAGATGTACAACCCTGTGCGGACTTCTGTACATTATTGTAATATTCGCAGGGTTTTAATTATGCAAGAAGAATGCTACAATCTATAAATATTATTGTCAAATTGTAGACTAAATATTGTTTCCGCGATCCATCTAACCTAGGCCTGGGGAGGCTGGCGGGCTGGCCAGTGCACGAAGAGAGTGTTCCTCTCCCATAGTAAGTTTTTCCCATAAGAAGAGTCTGTGCCCAAGCTGTGTAGTTGTAGGAAGGGTGATCATCTGTGGAATCAGCATAACTTCCCACTCTAGTCAATAAAACGAAAATAAAATTGGCAGCTTTTTAACACAAAAGGCTTGGGGGATTTCAGAAAGAGAAGAAAGGTGTTCACCTGGCTAAGGGATAATACATTTAGCATAATCTTTCTACAGGAAATACACGTGACAAAGGGGGCAGCAGAGTTTTGGCAGAATGAATGGGGATATACAGCACTGTTTTCTGGTAACAGCTCTTCATCAGCTGGCATTGGAATTCTCTTCCAGTCAAACTTTCCACTAAGAATTATGCATTATAAAGAAATTATGGTAGGTAGCGATTCAAATGGTTCAAATAGAAATAAATAGCCATTGTTATACCCTATTCAACATTTATGGACCTAATGATGATGATGCCTCTTTTTTTGAAAAACTGAGTAATGAAATAACTACGACACAAGGGGAAAATGTGGTTGTAGGAGATTTTAATGTAACTCTGGATAATAGAATCGACAAAAAAGGTGGGCGGGCAGATAGTAAAATTAAGCAAAGGCAGACAATCAAAGACATAATGGAGGAACATGAATTAACTGACATATGGAGATTGCTCAACCCAAATAAGAAAATATTCACATGGCACTCGAACGGTACACCTAGAATATCATGTAGACAAGACTACATTTTGGTGAGATCAAATCTAGTCAATAATACTAGACAGACAAAAATTATACCAGGTCTCATGTCGGATCACTCTCTTGTTTACCTGAAACTAGATACATCTATTCCCGACAGAAGTCCAGGATACTAGAAAATGAATACTAATCCTTTGCTGGATAATGAGTACAAAACTAGACTGCAGGAAAAGATAAGGGAGATAGTAGACATGAACAAAGATGCGAATCCAAATACTAAATGGAAATTACTAAAGGGAACGATCAGACCTGAATCTATAGCTTACTCTGCTCAGAAAAGTAAAGAAAGTAGGAATAGAGAATTAGCGCTACAAAAGGAAATAGAAGCTATTAATGATCAGCTGAACGCCTCCAATGACCCGGACCAGAAAAATGAAATGCAAAACAAGCAAAGACAATTAGAACTATTGTATGATCGTAAAGTACGTGG
>JAWQFJ010026620.1:0-12500 GCA_034096865.1 Theodoxus fluviatilis | reverse complement strand
CCCCCCCCCCCCCCCCACGTGAATTTCTCTTCTTTAAAAATAAGCTTTCATTGACACAGTGTTTGTGTGTGGTTAGGTTTGTCCCCCTCAAACAACTGTAGCAGAGACAAAAGTCTGCCATACTGTAGAGAGGTTGTTGGATGCTGTGGTTCAGTCCTTGTTCCCCCCGAGTTTATGCATCCTTTTCTGTGTTATCTTTATTGCCCTGTGTGTTTTTGTGTTTGTCAGCCTGTCTTTCTCTGTGGTTGTGTGTATATGTGTGTGCACTACTCTCTCTCTGTCTGTGTGTGTCTCTCTCTGTTTCTCTTTCTCCATCACTCTCTCTCTGTTTCTCTTTCTCCATCACTCTCTCTGTATCTGTCTGTCTGTCTGTCTGTCTGTCTGTCTGTCTGTCTGTTTGTCTGTCTGTCTGTCTGTCTGTCTGTCTGTCTGTCTGTCTGTCTGTCTGTCTGTGTCTGTCTGTCTGTCTGTCTGTCTGTCTGTCTGTCTGTCTGCCTGCCTGTCTCTCTCTCTCTCTCTCTCTCTCTCTCTCTCTCTCTCTCTCTCTCTTTCTCACATTATCTTGAAATTACGCATAAGCCATTGTGCTGGAGAGGACATTACTGTTTCAAGTTCAAACAGTGTGATGCTGTGTGAATTTCTAACGAGAACTTTGTTGATAGTTCACGCCTGAACATATGGGAGGGTCTTAATAGTATTAAGAGCAGCAACTTTGTTATATATGACGCAATAAAATGATGCATTGTGTATTTCTCTGTGTGTTTTTTAAACTGTCCTTTTTGAAATACATTCAAAATACAATGACAAGACCCTGTGGGGAATAGGCAGAGAACGCTGTAGACCTCAGGCGGATTTCTGGAGGGTTCAGCTCTGTATTCAGAACTAAACAGCAGCAAGAATAACATACAGCTAGAGCTGCTTGATGTCCCCCTCATCGGCTGAAAACTGCTACAATCTACTCTTCAATGCTAACATTCACAAAGTCAAACAACCCCACTCACTATCACTATCAGTATCACTGTCAGATACTTGACAACCAGGAGGTACACACACACACACACACACACTCGCACTCTCATGCACATCCACCCACACACACTCACACTCGCACTCACGTTCGCATGCACACACACTCTCACTCACGTGCACCCACAGACAGACACTCACACTCGCCCTAACACATAAATTATACACTAACGGAAGAACGCGTACACGCTGCAGGTGATGTGCCTGACATCTGAAGGGGGATAACTCGTACGGGCATGATCTCGCTTCAATCAGTGGCAGCGGATTATAGTCTATGAAGTTTCAAAAAGTTTACGAGCGCATGCACCTACTGTAGTAGTGGAATTCGGTACAAAGCATGGAACACTGTCATTGTTCTGTAAGAAAAGGAGGAGGCAGACTGATGGATAAAATAATGATGAATAGTCTTAACGGTCTATCAGCGTTTGTAGGCTATCTAAGGTCGTCGACCACGAAAATCACTCGAGCTTGTTGGAGTGAGAGCAAGTCGAGCCTCACTTTCCCTAGTTATTCGTGACTTAAGAATCGCGTGGGCATGACGCGGTGGGTCAGTTCTTACCTCCAACCAACAGAGGGAGTTTTTATTAAATAAAGTTTTTGTCATACAAAACGAAACTGAGATACACTCGGAACGCAAGATAGATTGAAAACCCTTGTCAAATGTGTTTGGTCGACAATAATTTTGTATTTCTCGTAGATATCGAATCAACTTAACCTTGAAACCTGAGACTGATGGGACATTTTTTCTCTCTCTCCGATTGAAAAAAATCTGTACTTCATCCCATGCATGAAAGAATGAGCATGCCAACAAAAGGGAGGCTCAAAAGGTCCAGCTTTATCAACCAGAGCAGGATACTTGAGAGGAGAGACCCAGAGCTGTTGGACCACATGCCAACACCAATATCAACAACAACATCAGTCCCCTCATGGGAAAGACTGAAATTCTCAACCATCAGAGATGACATTCCAGGCATTGGGGAGAAAGGCACACAGTCAGACCACGAGAGGAAGTCATTGACCTTAGAGCTCATCCAATCTACCTACCCTGAAGAACAGTGGACACACGCCTATACGGATGGGTCTGCCGCAGAAGCAACGAGGGATGGAGGAGTAGACGTGTATATCAGGTACACCGGGTACGAGACCCACATCCCCATAGCAACGGGCAGATACTCCACCAACTTCAGAGCAGAGGCAGAGGCCCTGGGAACGGCAGCGGCCCACTTACTGGATCACCGAGATGCGACACACCAGCACGTGGTCATCTTCACTGATGCTTTGTCTGTGCTGAGCGCACTCCAGGACCCTCGCAAGAAGGAACTGAATGAACTTGCAGCCACTCTGTCTGAGCTGGCCGCACAGGTGACACTGACACTCCAATGGATTCCTGCACACTGTGGAGTGCATGGAAATAAGACGGCTGACAGACTGGCCAGGGAAGGTGGTCAGCTGGACCAGGAAGACAGACAGGTCTCTTATGCAGAAGAGAAGATCATCATCAAGGCTCTGTCTCAGAAAAAGTGGCGCCAGCAACATCCGAATTACAACCAAAATGACAGCTACCACTTTCTGAACAGAGCTGACCAAGTCATTCTGTTCAGACTCCGAACAGGACACAACAAATTGCCGACACATATGTTCCACAAGTTCAAAGTTGGTCAGACAGATGTTCTTGCGACACTGCCTCGATGACCGGTGAACACCTTCTCCAAGACTGCCCCCACCATGATGCCCTCAGAAAAGCCACGTGGCCAGACCCAACACCAGTGAGGAGCAGGCTCTATGACAACTCGGAGCAGCTGCGGAGAACAGCTGCATTTGTGCGGGCGACTGGCGCAATCATCTAGCGATCGACAAGAAGAAGAAGAAGATTGAAGGGAAATAATTTATTTCAGCTGACTGCACTAGACCCGTCCCAGATATGCAAATAAGCTTCATCAAGGTGCATGCGCTGTATCAAATCTCGCCTTTTTGCAATAAGCAGTCAGAGCTTCTTGCTTATGAGTGGGCATTGATAGACTTCAGCAATATGCTGTCTTGATTTTATATCAATAATCACATTCCCAAAAAACTATGAAGTGTTGCGTTTCGAAAATGACTTCCTCCTCCTCCTCCTCCTCCTCCTCCTCCTCCTCCTCCTCCTCCTCCTCCTCCTCCTCCTCCTCCTCCTCCTCGTCGTCGTCGTCTTCTTCTTCGTATTCCTCTTCTTCTTCCTCTCTCTCTCTCTCTCTCTCTCTCTTTCTCTCTCTCTCTCACTCACACACACAGATAATCATCATCAAAGGACTACATCAGGGGTCAAAGCATGAACTGTTGCGTTGTCAGAAAAGAGACTGCATGTCGCCTCAAAGCTAGACTAACTACGCGATGGAAAATCACACGGGAATAAGGACAATAGATGAGGGCGAAGCGGAGAACCCTGCGGTACATCATCACTACTGTCTCTTCTGATGAAGTTTTACTTTTACAATTTTGAACAATATAAAATTCAGTTATGTTGATATCCCTAGCAGGGTACTTAGTGGAGTGATTTGAAATCATCTGTTGATTAGGGAGAGAGAAAGAAAAATCCCGTGGGTAGGAATAAAGTTTGGTCAACAGCAAATCTCGCTGCGATTTATGTAAAGTCGAATGACTCAGGAGGTAATGGAGTCTTGAATACTTCCCACTCCAGTACTGCAATGGCTGATAGGTCGTAGACGATCTCGTCCATGCAAATATCCTTTAGTTTATCAGCGAAAAGCAGACAATGCAATACTCTGTCTCCATGTACACACATCCCACAATGCACTGTGCGAACTGTGCGTGACGTCGTCCAATGTTGTTCCAGTAGAAACACTGCTCGATGGATCGAGGTGTTCTTGGATTACCGCAAGGGCAAGAAAGAGGCAAACTGACAGGAATGTCGATGGAAAGCAAATTTATCTCAGGACTCTGCTACTTTTGAGGTAAGTCGTGTACGTCAGTTTTGCTGTTTCTTTCAGTCCGTATTCTAAGTCGACGGTAGCCTGTTTGTCTTCACCGCTATGTATGTTTAAGGCTTCGGCAACCATGTTTAAGGTCTTCATGAAGCTCAATGACCGGATGATAATTTATATCATAGTCCCGATGCCCCATGTGCTTCATTGCCTTTTTGAGACCGTTTGTACCACATAGTTGTGTGGTGTTCAGCGTTCATTTGTCGAACCAAAAATGTCGCAGGGTCGATGCTCCATGATCATGTTCCTTTTGCGATAGTCTTGCTTACCTGCTGGGTGAAGGCGATTTCTGTCTGTGAGGTGGCTTTTCAGCCGACGGTTTCCGCATTGCACGTTTTACTGTTTCTTACGGTACTGTACTCGATTTGTGCGTCTCCCCATCTTCTGATTGCTTGTGTCTACGGCAAGCTATTTAAAAGGCTTAAAGATTGTTGATGCCCAGTAGTAGTCCTGATGTCCCTGCATGGTTGTCTCTGGCTGTTTGAGAGTGTGTGTTCCATTCTCACATCTGAACTACAGAGACAGATACAAGCCCTGGAAATGAGATGTTACCGCAAGATTCTGAACATCTCATATAAAGACCATGTCACGAATGAGGAAGTCAGCAACAGGATCACGAGAGCATTTGGACAGTACGAAGACCTGTTCTCAATCGTGAAAAGCAGAAAGCTGAAGTGGTACGGTCACGTGTCAAGAGGCAGTGGGCTGGCCAAGACCATCCTGCAAGGTACCGTACCAGGTGGGAGAAGGAGAGGCAGGCAGAGAAAGAGGTGGGAAGACAACATGAAAGAGTGGACAGGCTTGACCTTTGCTGACTCACAGCGAGCCACAGAGGATAGAGCTCGATGGAGGAAGATTGTCCGAAAGTCATCAGTGGTGCCTCAACAACCCATCTCAGGGTTTAGAGACTGAACTGAACTGAACTGAACTGAACTGAACTGAACTGTTCCATTCTAGCTGGTCATTCTTCAACGTTCAGCCGTCATTTGATGAACGAGAAATGTCGCAGCGCAAGATTTCACTGATCTGTTTTTGCCTTGTATTTCAGCCTGGTAGGCACGAATTTCCTAGTTGATTCGGGAGGTAAGAATAGTCCCACCATTTCACCCTACGGGATTTGTACAAGGCGAATAACCAGGGCAATCGAGACTTATAAGAAAAGTAAATATGTTATTTTATAAGAATGCAACAACTGCTTAGAATATGAGGAAGTCAAATCTGGATTTCCCTTACTTGCCCTTTACGAATCGTGTAGGAAGACACGGTAGGTCTATTCTTACTGTCTCAATTCAAAAGGGCAATCCGTTGAAGAGCATTTGGTCTTGTGTTCTTTCCATCTTTCCCTGGTTTCCCATGCAGTCCTGAATAGAATGGTTGTTGATCCCAGTCAGTCTAGTGACTAAGAACTACTTACGGCTGGAGCTGCTTGATGGCACCCTCATCAGCTGGAAAAAGGCTGCGGAGCTCCTGTAGCTCAGCCAGGGGCGGCCCCAAGCAGCCGATCTAGTGACTGCTAAAACCCAGACGTCAACACAATATTTACTAGTCTCGTTTTGTTACACGGGTTGAACACTTGCTTATTCCGCGGGACAGATCAAGTGAGCATTGTTTTCACCAGCATTGTCATTTGGTGAAGAGGGTGAAGAGAGCTTCGTAAGTTGACGCCCTTTTGTTATAGTGAAAGTAATTGGTGTTTTTAATCGAGACTTTTGATATGTTCACCCGGTTTACGTATGTACTTGTGAGTTCGCTGACGGGATGAGTTTATCCATCCTTCCATCCATCTGCCTGTGCGTGTCTATGTGTGTACATGTATGTGTGTGTGTGCTTGTGTGTGTGTGTGGTATTGCTTGTGTGTGTGTGGTATTGCTTGTGTGTGTGTGTGTGTGTGTGTGTGTGTGTGTGTGTGTGTGTGTGTGTGTGTACATGTATGTGTGGGTGCTTGTGTGTGTGTGTGGTATTGCGTGTGTGTGTGTGTGTGTGTGTGTACATGTATGTGTGGGTGCTTGTGTGTGTGTGTGTGTGTGTGTGTGTGTGTGTGTGTGTGTGTTTGAAATGATAATGAATGAGATCGCAAAGTGTTCTTCTACTTTATGATTCTATGCGGCAATGGGTGCTTTCCTGTCAGGAGTTGAAGCAAAACTTCACTGAGACATAGGACACGTGCCTGATGCAGTTTCTGGCATAAAATTCACCCATGTTTATCATGGTCTCTGTTAGCTCCCCTGAGCCGCACATGGATGAGTGAGTTGCCCTCTGTGGGTCGGAGGTAAGAATAGACCCACCGCGTCTCCCTACATGATTTGTAGAAGACGAATAACTGAAGACATCAATATTTGATTTGCTCTTACTCTGACCAACGCCAGTAATTTTCGCGTTCATTGACCTTACATAGCCTAAGCAGGATGAAAGACCACAAAGCATGTATTCATTTTTTCATTCGTTTCATTGAATTCTTAATGGAATGCAGTATATATGCTCTACCTAATCGACATTACTCAGTGGTCATTCAACATAATTTAGGCATTTATTCTTACCAGAAATCGTTCAGACTCTTTTGTTAATGATTATTTATATATAATTTTATGGTTTTATCAACGAATACTAAATGCCGGCAAATTTACTTTAACCTGGGTACTAATTTTCTCTTTCCCACTCCCCACCCCCCCATCCACCCCCTCCCCCACCCCCCATTCTGTTTATTTCTCTTTCTGTTTTCTCTGTCTCTCTCTGTCTGTCAGTCTGTCTGTCAGTCTGTCTCTTGTCTTGTCTTGTCTTGTCTTGTCTTGTCTTGTCTTGTCTTGTCTTGTCTTGTCTTGTCTTGTCTTGTCTTGTCTTGTCCTTACTTATCTTGTCTGTCGGTCTGTCTGTCTGTTGGTGTGTGGGTGTATGTGTGTGTGTGTGTGTATGTGTGTGTGTGTGTGTGTGTGTGTGTGTGTGTGTGTGTGTGTGTCTGTCTGTGTGTCTGTCTGTCTGTCCGTCTGTCCGTCAGTTCGTCAGTCCATCCATCCATCCGTCCATCTCTCTCTCTGTCTGTCTGTCTCTTTGTGTCTGTATGTGTGTGTGTGTGTAATATTTATCAGCTAGTCTGTGTGTTTATCTGTCCGTCTGTCTGTCTGTCCTTCCGTCTGCTTGTCTGTGTGTCTATGTGTGCGTGCCTGCAAACTCTCTCGGCAAACATGTTGAAGGATGCACTTTCAGGCGCTGCAATGACGAACTAGTGTGTCAACTTTACCCAGCTAGCATGGAGGGTTATGACTGGATATGATCTATTGCACACAGGTAACTGTGCAACACCATCAAAGATACATGGAGGCCGACGGATGATATGCAACTAATACAAACATTGGTTTTGCTTAGGTTCGTCCATTATTTGCAAAATGATGTTGAATCTTTGTGTGGCGGATAAGACAGTGTACTGTGTACGTCGGTTCTACCTATTGGAAGAGGCTCCCTTCATATACTCCCTGATGTGCTGCTTCTGGAGACCAGTTCAGGAGCAGACAGACCCAAAAGCCTCCATGACTAATGGCTCAGCTGATAAGGAAAGCATCAAGCAACAGCCACAACTGTGAAACTTAATCCCAGCAAGAAGCTATGGAAAACCAGTATCCGCGACTTGTGATTTAGCATCCAACAATGAATTCTGTGTAGAAAATCTAGCTCTATTTGTGGATTTTGCACACCTGAAACTTAGGTTATCTGGGTTTTCTATTTACCTTGATATGACTGGGTTGCAAGTGGACATGCTAGAAGCCACCAGCGTCAGCGCTACCGGAGCACACCCCGAAAGCTCCATATCTGCTACGAGCGCCCTTTCCAGCAGATGAAGGTTGATGGTTATTTGAGAATCTTTCAGCTAGTGCAGGTCTACGAAGCCGTCTTCTGTTGCAATAACACAGGTAGTTCACCCTTTGCGAAAATCTCGTACTCTCGACCCCGGGTGTACTCGATAGTAGCCTATCATCCAGGTTTTGCAAGACCAGCCTGTGTATCTGTCAGTAATAGCCAGTTCTTGTTCAATTTTTAAAGTGGAAGATAACAGTGAGATCGGGTAAGAATAAGTTGCTGGGGTGAGGCAGATTTGTCTGACAAGTCATCTTCTGCACTTAGAACTTCCTTGCAGCCAGGAGCACACAGTGTTGAACTGAGACATAATTAATGACAGTGCCCCCCAAAACACCACCCACCCACCCCCACCCCCACCCCCACCGCCAGTCTTGCTGATGGAGCGAGAACAGACGAAAGGACGCATCTTTCCTGAGAAGATTTCTCCTAGCATTTGGAAAGCACACAGCTGCTTCACTACTTTTAAGTCCGTATCGAACTTGGAATCTGAGATCGCAACAGATGTCTAAACTTGAATGCAGTGACATTCAAGATAGTTTTGAAATGGTGCATTTGGAAATCTGATATTTGATTTTTTTTTCGTTTTACTTCTTCGGAGCAATCCTATGCCACGAAGAACATTTTCTGTATGCTTGGTGAGCCCCCACCCCCACCCCCCCACCCCCCACCCCACCTCCCCACCCCCCACCCCCCACCCCACCTCCCATCAGTTGGAACCCATGGTCATAGAGTTTTCGGGGCCTGCTCCAGTAGCTCCACCACAGGCGGCCCCAAGCATTTGTAGGTGCCAGAAGGGTGTATCTGGTGCAGATGGGGACTCCAATCCCCCTACCCCCACCCCCACCCCCACCCCAATCTCCCATGTCAGACATCTCCCACTCTTTCCTGCTAAATCTGTAAGCTGCCGCCCCCCCCCCCCCTCCCCCCTCCCCCCCTCCCCCTCCACTCGGACTGTATCATACTGTGTTATATTGAAGTGGCGGGAAACTCCAAACGGAGCGAGCTACAGAGGGACAGCCCCTGTCAGTTCCTGTTTTGGCCATTAAAACAAATATGTTGTATTGACTGGTGGGAATGAGAACTTCTCCGCCATGTCAGGGTACCAGGCTTCCCTGTCGATGTGCAAAGACATATATATATATACATGTACGTACATTCAGGGGAAGTCTCTGGCAGACTGTTACTCCCTAGTAGAACTAGCACCTTTCGGAAAGATTTAGCACTTCCAAAGATCCTTTAGCCAGTGAAGGCATTTCATCATCATAACCAAAATCGTCATCACGGCTCATATTAGATTTCTCCGAAATGATCGCTCGCATCGCACAAATGAAAACAGTTCCAAAATGTTTGTTCAAATAAATATGTGTTTCTTCAGTTTTCTTCTGAAGTCACTTGAAGAACACTCTCTCAAGTAACCCGAAAGAGAGCTCCACACAGCAGGGCCGGCTGATGAAAAGGCCTTCAGTCCAAAGGGCCTCTTGCCTGGTGTGCACGTGGCACGTGGGTGTAGACATGTTCCTGGGGTATGGCGATCCGTTTATTGCTGCTCACGGATGGGACTTGAGATTTTCAAAAGGAGTTTGAACTCTTGATCGGGTCTTAAGGACCTCTGAATCCTGTCCCAGAGTTCCTCGTTGTCACGTGCTGGCTCACTCCGCTCCTTTACGCCATGTTATATCCTATTTTCTTGTTGCTCTTCATGTGAAAAGGATCATTCCTTTTGGTGTGTGTCAAATGATTCGCACGTGATTGAATGTGCTCTCAGTGTTGTGCTCTGGCATTTTTGTTTTGCTCATAAGTTTCAAAAAGTACATTTTTGGAGGCTAGGTCAGTCTGTCGAGAGCTTTCTCTCGGTGCCCTGTTCTTGGGCGGTGCTGTTCACGGGGATTCATGGCAGTGTTGGGTCTTGCTTTGGCAGACCTGAGCGATGTATTCGCTGGTTTGTGTCGACGTTCCTGGGGGTGCATATTGTCACCTGTCTAGATTGAACCTGAGTCTGAAGCCCTCCTGACATGGTCTGTCTTCGATCTTATTCTTGCTCTTTTCTGGGTCTGGGAGGTAGCTCCCCACCTCTTCGTTTATCGCTGTGCTTTTGAGATCTCTGGCAATGTCGTTGTGTGCAAGAAGCATCTTTTAGCTGACCACTATTTTCTATAGTTTACATGACGTTGAAATCTCCGGTGCAATTTGGAGGAGAATGACGTCACGGATGACATCAGAAGGGGGAAAAAGAGGGAGATCAGGGAGGAGCGGGGGAAAAGAGGGTAGGAAAAGATGAAGAAGAAGATGGGAGAGAGAGAGAAAATGAGTTGAAGAGAAGTGGTAGAGGGTTGGACTGATTCTAGACACCCTGGCCGAGTTCGAGGTTGACGGAGGGAGAGGAAGTTATTTCTACGAGTGATGGGCAGAACGCCAATAATGAACGTTGCTGATCCATACCGTACCGAATAGTCCTGGAACCAACGAACTAACGGTGTGCGTCGAGGATTTCAGAACGACTTTGTGGAAAGAAAAAGGAACAGAGAAAAGGTGAAAGACGATTCGACAGAAAAGGAAAAGAGAAAAGAAAACTACGGTTGGTCTCGCGTTCTGGATGTTTGCATTTTCGGTGGTTCATCGTTTCGTCTGTTCTTGGTCTCTGTGACCATTTGGATGGGGGACAGGGATTTTTGCTGAGTTTCTGGGGTTGATTTGTCATAGTTTCCTCATAATTCGTTTTATTAATAAAAGTATATACATTTAGTTTTAAAGTAATTAAAAGTCTGTATTATCTGTTTATATGCTCTTGTGTGTTCTGTGGCGGCTGCGTTGATCTCTCATTAGTCCGGGAATTGAACATATGATTGCTTGCTTTTCTTTCTAAATTTTAACTGCTGGGATACTCGCGGCCGCATCACGAACACTCCTCCGGCACAATAACCGGAGTGACCGTGACACTCGTATCCTTTGTGGCTGCATGAGGTCATTCCTGATTGAACTACTTGAGGAGAAGCCAAAAGCTCCACTGCCAGGGTTTCCAGCTGGGGGAGTGGAGGGGTGATTGTGCGGCTCCAGTCGAGCGTGATATATAGGGGGCATGGCTGCAGTCTTCTCCTTCTTCGGTTGTCCCTTGCTTCCAGGATGACCGGCTCCGCTCCCATCCCTATGGGTACTCTGATGGCACTGCGGACCCAGTCTGGAGCGGCAAAGTTTATAGCAGGTGGGGCAGTGGAAGTCCGTTGCTCGGAGGCTGCTGTGTCACCGCTCACGGGCTGCTGCACGATGCTGGCGATGCTCTTCCTCAAGCGCTGCGGATGCTGTGCGAGTAATTGCTCGCCACCGGGGGCAAAAGTGGCAATACTGGGTGGAGGCAATAAGAGCTTATTCTGAACGCTCAGAAAATGATATTGCTCTCAAACAGCGTGACATCATCCATTACAGGAACGATCGTATGGTGTTATCCAGCAGTCTATTGACCTCAACTTCCTGTTGTCTCTATCTTAAAAGCATACAAACTTCCATTGACGCCATTTGGGCTGCACCCCTGTGCATTAGAATCATCTCTCTGACAAGATAGGAATTAAAATTGGCAGAGGTAATGACCGCAGAATCTGACGAAGGAAAAAGCGCGAAAATCTTGTTTGGCCAGTATTTCTTCTTTGAGATGTTTAATCGAAATAGTTTTTCCTCCATAATTAAGTTTGTAGGGTGGGGAAGCGTGTCGGACAAAGTGAATTTACTGCTATTTGTGAGACTCATTCACCTTTTCTCCCTGCTCAATATGATTGAAAGGTTTTTGTTGCTAATGTGATTTATCAATTTGCCCAATTACTGCTGCGCGTTTTCATCGAAAAGATTTCCAGTGGGGCCGAGCAGTCTGCGCTGTGGCAAGGCATTGTCACATTGCGAGCTGAAACACCATGGCCAACATGGACTGAATATTTCTTAACTGTGTGTGTGTGTAGATAATTATGCACAAATGCATGCAGTATGACAGTTGGTTTCTCAATTCTTTGAAACAGAACCGAAGAAATGTTGACAGATGAGGATGCCAATGCATAAACAGTTCGGAGCGGTCCAAGTTTGACAAATAGTCGGCTGTGGCCTTTTATTCCGAAATGTGTGTCCAAAAGCCACCACTGGCCCGGCCAGCTTTTGCAACATTGATATGTATGGATGGATGGATGGATGCATGGATGGATGGATGGAAGGATGGAAGGATGGATGGATGGATGGATGGATGGATGGATTGATGGATGGATAGATGGATGGATGGATGAGGCTTTGCGACCTCTAGCTTCTCTAGGCTATGTAAGACCAATGAGTATTCAAATCACTGCTGGAAGTAAGCTGGTCTACACTCCATTTCCCCAGTCATTCGTCTTTTACAAATCACTTCGAGAAGCGCTATTTTTTATCCTCGATCCGCGGGGAGCTGATGACGATGAGGATGACGACAGGGATGGGGAAGGGCGTGGAGTGGGGGGTTAAGGGGGGGGGGGGGAGAGAAAGACCCAACTGGTAAAAGATGATGACACCGTAGTGGTTTACATCGCTACTCATCGCCCTGTTTGTGACTCACTGCTGCTACATTACTACTCTCAGTCACTACTTCAGCTTGATAGGAAAGGAGATTGCTTTGGAATCCAAGGGAGAGTCTTACTCCTA
>JAWQFJ010026619.1:92500-124083 GCA_034096865.1 Theodoxus fluviatilis | reverse complement strand
CTCGCCCCCAAAAGAGGCCTCAGGATAACAAAGTCTTGCAGCCTCCCTGCTTCTCAAACCACGGTAGTCTTGTTGCCCACTTCTTTGTGCAATTACAACAGTCTAGCAGCCTTCTTATTTCCCTGACACCAATCTTTCAGCCTGAATTTCTCTGAGATACAATAAGTCTTACAGCCTCCTTGTTTCCAGGATTAGAGTCTTGTAGTTTCCCTGCTTTTCAGGCCTCAGCAGTCTTGTAGCTTACCCATCCTCGTTTACGAGATTATGGTAGTCTAGTAGCCTCCTTACGTCTCTGACAGCAGTATTGCAGTCTATTTTTCTCTGACAAAAGAGAAGCCTAAGCCTACCTGTCTCTGAGACTACTGCAGTCTTACAGTCCACATATCTCAGACAAAAGAGAAGTATTGAAGCCTACCCGTCTCTGAGACTACTGCAGTCTTACAGTCCACATATCTCAGACAAAAGAGAAGTATTGAAGCCTACCCGTCTCTGAGACTACTGCAGTCTTACAGTCCACATATCTCAGACAAAAGAGAAGTATTGAAGCCTACCCGTCTCTGAGACTACTGCAGTCTTACAGTCCACATATCTCAGACAAAAGAGAAGTATTGAAGCCTACCTGTCTCTGAGACTACTGCAGTCTTACAGTCCACATATCTCAGACAAAAGAGAAGTATTGAAGCCTACCCGTCTCTGAGACTACTGCAGTCTTGCAGCCATTCTGGAAGCCGGGGTCCACCCCCAGCACCTTCTTGCCCTTGAGAGGAGGCACAAGCAGCAGCTGGCGCAGGTTGGCTGCAAAGACCTCTATGGAGGCTTCCTCTGCCATCTTGGTCAGCCCTGACCTGCAGTCAGGAAGACACAAACTTCCATGCCAGTCTCTAGAATGAACTAAAGGGTTCACTGAGGGAAAGAAGTCATGTCATCTCTCCAACCTTGCACACAAGTGCACACATGATTATGATCGTGCGTGTGTGTGTGATTTGTGTGTGTGTGTGTGTGTGTGTGTGTGTGTGTGTGTGATGTTGTGTGTGTGTGATTTTGTGTGTGTGTGATTGTGTGTGTGTGTGTGTGTGATTTTGTGTGTATGTGTGATATTGTGTGTATGCAGACCTGCCAACCCACCATCATGCCAAAGAGTAGCATCCAGAGCTATTTGGAGTAGCATTGAAGAAATAGGCGTAGCTGAGGTTGGGAGGAGGGGGGGGAAGAAGATGAGGCTGTGAAGGCGGCGCGATAAGCTGAACCGGCGGCGCGAAAGCGGGGGGGGGGGGGGGGGAAGAGATAAGGCTGTGAAGGCGACGTGAAAGCGGGGGGGGGGGGGGGGGGGGGGGGGGGGGGGGGGATTCTCCATCACGGTCAAAAGTTGAAGCACGCGGAAAAAGCGTAGTTTTTACGGACGAGCGTAGCAGCGTAGCTAGCATGTCGAAAGCGTAGCATGCTACGCCTAAAGCGTAGCACTTGGCAGGTCTGTGTATGTGTGTGTGTGTGCGTGGATGCACGTATGTGTGCATGTAAATTCATACATGTCTAGGTGCATGTGAATGCATGTACATGAGTTTTCAACCATGGATGCTTTTGCATTCGTACACTGATGCTGAACATCTGTTCATCCCTGTTACTAGCTTCCTTGCCTGTCTCAGGATCTACTGTGTGTGTCAGACAGTCTCTGTCTCTCTTTATTGTTACGGTTTGTCCTTCTCTAGCATGGCTAGCCAATCATTGGCTTGGGAAATGCGTCTCTGGTTTAATGATGTCAGAGACAAGAGAATTTTGTTGAGAAGAATAAACTTTAATCTTTCAGAGACTGTCTCTACCATGCCTGCCTGCCTACCTGCCTGTTTGTAACAATATCTATATTTCAGCATATCTCCTCATGTCATTATAACGAGCTGCTTTAAATCTAATGCCCAAAAGTAATGGGAAATATTGCCTGAATAAAACAAATGTCAACAGATTTAGAATTGACACACAAAGCACTTAGATTTAAAGTTTAAGCCAAAATCATTTACACCGTCAAAACAATTCCCCCAGTACATGCTCGATGAAGCACTATCACACAACCTATGAAGAAGTCTCAGATCACAGACATATTGTTGGTGTGCAAACCTGATGCTTCTGCACATCTGTGGGTGGATGAGTCTGCCATAGGCATCATCAATGCCAGCTTGGATGATTTTTCGCATTGCAGGCGGAGTGTGCTGCGAGATCCACTTGGAGGAGGCCAGGGACTTGAAGTGGTCCTTGACCACATCAGGTATTGACACCTTGACTGTCAGCACTTTTTTTTCCTCCCCTCGGTTGATTGCAAGAACCTGCAGTTACATAGCACATGTAGCATTAGACACACACACACACACACAAAGATGAGCACACACACACACACACACACACAGAGAAGTAGGTAAACAGGATGACAGACAAACAGATGGAGGGATGAATGGATGGACTGAAAGATGGATGGAAAGATAGAAGGACTGACAGACTGACAAATAACATCAACTTTTATCCAGTAGTTTATCCTGGCCTTGACACTCAAACCTTCATATGACATATTTCTGACATGTGCTTTACCTTTGTGTTTGCCCCAGTCATCTTTGAGGGTGAAGAAGAAGAAAGAGAAGAAGAAAAGAGAGAAGAAGAAGAAAGAGAAGAAGAAAGAGAAGAAGAAAGAGGAGGAGGAAGGAGGAGGAGAAAGAAGGAGAAAGAAGGAGGAGGAGGAAGGAGGAGGAAGGAGGAGGAAGGAGGAGGAGGAGGAGGAGGAGGAGGAGGAGGAGGAGGAGGAGGAGGAGGAGGAGGAGGAGGAGGAGGAGGAGGAGGAGGAGGAGGAGGAGGGAGGAGGAAGAAGGAGGAGGAGGGAGGAGGAAGAAGGAGGAAGGAGGAGGGAGGAGGAAGGAGAAAGGAGGAGGAAGGAAGGAGGGAAAGAAAGAAAGAAAGAAAGAAAGAAAGAAAGAAAGAAAGAAAGAAAGAAAGAAAGAAAGAAAGAAAGAAAGAAAGAAAGAAAGAAAGAAAGAAAGAAAGGAAGAAGGAAAGAAAGGAGAGAAAGAAGAAGGAGAAAGAAGGAGAAAGAAGAAAGAAAGAAAGAAAAAAAAAGAAAGAAAGAAAGAAAGGAAGAAAGCAAAAGAAAGAAAGAAGAAAGAAGAAGAAAGAAAGAAAGAAAGAGGATGGATAAAGACGGAAGAAGAAGAAAGAAGAAAGAAGAAAGAAGAAAGAAGAAAGAAGAAAGAAGGAAGAAGAAGAGGGAAGAAGAGGGAAGAAGAAGAAGAAGAAGAAGAAGAAGAAGAAGAAGAAGAAGAAGAAGAAGAAGAAGAAGAAGAAGAAGAAGAAGAAGAAGAAAAAGAAGAGGAAGAAGAAGAAGAAGGTGGAGGAGGCAAAACTCAAAGGAGACAACTGATATTCGTGATTGAGTGATTATTACCTGGTGAGGTTTTATACACTCAGCGTTCTGACCAAAGTCATAATACTGTTCAAACTTTTCACTCTGGCCTGGCTTCTGCTTAGCATCATTTTCTTTCTCTTTCTTGACTTTCTTCTTGGACTCAATTCGTACATTTGTTGTTCGACACCTGAAGAACACAGAAGACATTACATTATGACCAAAAGAATATGCAACAATGAAACTGACTTACATAATTCACTTGTGATGAAATTGGCAGTGGTGGTGGTGCTTGGTAAGAGTAGTGAGTTTTCAATTTTTTACAAATCAAACTTGAATTTTGAAAGAAAAGGAAAATTCTGAATAAATCTTCCTAAAGTATGCAGTAAATTGCATCATAAGAATGAAAAATGAGATAATACTTTTCTCTCAAGTACAACTGACTTCTCATTACTATGTATCAAAGCTCATCGTTATGCAGTATGTGCTTGGAATGGTCTCCAGAGTAAATTCAAATGCCAGGACTGCTCATGTTAGGCAGCTGGAATACTTACAAAGATCTGACCATGTCCATAACCTCTTTGTCCTTTGAAATCACGTCTGCAATTACATGCTGTAGGCCCTTCTCCACCTCAGCTTCTGTTGAAACCCCTGGAATAAAAGATTTCGTATTTACACTTGTGAAAGAGCAAAGGCATACATTCACAGTTTGACATTTTCAAATACACTGATCTAAAGCTGAGGGTATCTCTACTAACTGGCATCATTTCCCACATACATTGAAATATCATGACATCACAGGTTAAATTGTAAGTGCTTTCACTTTGTAACACTAAGCTGACTTCTGTCAAACACTGATATCACCAGCCAGACATGAAACAGAATTTCATCCTTTTCCATCACCAAAACTCACCACTCAATAGCAAAGATCAGTAGTCACCCAGTCACATATGGAAAGCATTTCTTGACCATCTCACTGAAAGCCCACAATGCAGCTCTATGTTCTTACCTGTCCTGACATGTTCCACTGTGAGTAACAAGTTGTTGGTTTTTCCCCCCCATGAACAATTGAGATGATTTTCACAATGCACACTGACCTTTCTCCTGGGGCCTGATCAAGGCCCGAATTTGGACTGGACGTCCCTCCAAGATCAGCTCTGCTTGCTCCCCCAGTCCCCTGCTTCGTGCCACGGCAGCCAGACTGCCCTTGTGTTCAGGCTTGAAGGGTGCGTACTGCCACAGGGAAGAGTGTTTCAGTCAGTGTACTGAGGTCTAATCTGTACAGCATGATACAACCAAATACATACATATCTATTGATCACTTGATGACTCCCTACTACTCTTAGATACATATCTGCTTTTTCTCTTCTGAGTGGTTGCAAACATGGGCCTATGCATGTTTTCATGCACATTCAGATGCATTTACAATATGGACAGAAAACGTTTAGCATATCTGCTAAAAAGTGTCTATGAGATTAAGGTCTCCATTCTTGCTAGTTCTCATGTAATACAGCACAGAATGCAGCATAGTTGGGAACATCTGCTAAAAATTTATAAAATTCAAGCGAACAAAATACCCTCTCTTCTCAGATGTTTTGAGAGTGGTGCACCTAATTGCAGTTCAAAATTACATTCTGTATCCAACAACAGTAAAGCACACCAGCTATATTCTGACATTAGCAGATCAAGGGAAAGGAAACTTTAAATAAAGACATTAATGCCCACATCTAAGGAGACAACCATTCAACATTCGTCAGATCAGGTGCCTGTGAGGGTGAAAAACCCGAGTATGACCTGGCTTTGAGTCAGAAAATCACGAGCCTTGAAAATAGACGACTTCACGTGACCCAGATTTTGCACTCAGCTCGCACTCAGCTGCGCAAATTCTGTGCTCGGGTGTAATACTGCCAAGAAACGTCGTTTAGCTTAAGATTACACCCGAATCACGCGGACCGTTAAGGTGTATGGAGTACAGTACCGCCGAGCAAGACGTTTGTCACAAAACGCAGATACATTAACGCTGCCGGATCTTAACATAACTCCCCAGGCGTGCGAAGTCAGTCAGGCGGAGTGGCGGCTGCGGTCAAAGGTCAGAATAACCACCAACTTCGACCATTTCAGCCTTATTCATGAGCCAGGTCATTCTAGGGGTTTTCGTGGTGTGTCTCATACAGATATTCATTACTGCAATGCTGGCCCATGCTGGTCTTCCTCACAAGGCAACACTCACCAAGTGCTCCACCTCTGCCATGCATTGTGCATGGGAGAGCGCTGCGGCCACGGAGTCAGTCATCTTCCCTTGCTTGGAGATGGCAGTGTGCACCGAGACAATCTTACTCTGCACCGCTCTGCAGTCAAGAGAAGACATTCCTCTCTACAGGTATCACATCAAACTGCAAACAAATGCATCAGACAACAACCCAGTGAAGACATCAATGAGATAGCTTTGGACACTGAAATTGATTATCTTTCAACCTGTTGTATATTAAATATGCCAGTTTCCTCTCTTATTTGCACACACACACACACACACACACACACACACACACACACACACACACACACACACACACACACACACACACACACACACACACACACACACACACACAAAGGGTAAAAATCAATAACATTGTGCAAAATACATCTGCATGTTGTTGTGTTCTCCTGAACTTTAAACTTTTAATAATGCGCTACGGAAGTCAGCTTTACAAAATATATAATATTTCAATTAAAATGTCATTTAAAGTCCCCTCTGATATCAATGCACCCTCTGCCATCTTGGGTGATTATTCTTACTTGAGCTCTTCATTAGTGGAAGCAATCTTTCGAAGCTTTTCAACCTCCAGATCCCCAGTTTTCTCCTTTCGATAGCGGGCGATGAAGGGAAGAGTGCAGCCCTCCTCCAGCAAGGTGATGACAGCATTGGTGATATGCCTGTCTATACCCAGCAGCTCTCCACTCACAGCTGGTATGTTCCATGACGTTGTGACATCAAGCATACCCTTGTCAAAGTCACCCATCTTATGATTACTCACTGAAAAAAATACAGGATCACTGCAATACACAGTTTGTAATATGGACGCATTGTCCAGTTTGCGTTTTCAGTTGTAAATATGGATACTGGATGTGTTATTGCTCTTGTTTTGACTCCATTTTCAGCACTAGATGACTGAGATGCAAACTTTCAACTTTGATATTTGTAGCAGCCTATGTGTTGTTTTCTGATTTCAAAATGAGTTAAGTGTGTTGAAACACGAGAACCATAAATGAGACCCAGAGAGGGAGGGAAAATGATTTGGATGGGTGTGTGTGTGTGGGTAACAGAGAGAAACAGCTACAGTGCAATTATGAACATAGGTTTTTTATTTTCAGGTGAGTGGGTGTTTAAAGCAGTACCAAGATGAGAAGGTTGGTGTTGAAAGCGAAATACTCAAAAGTGTTCTGCATTTGACAGAGTTGTGAAAAATCTTGTTGAACCACATAGTTATGCAGGCCTATATCTTCTCAGCCACGCAGTATAAAGTATTAACCATTATGTCTTCTGTATCATATTATCTATATCAGGCATGAGATCCTGAAATTGTGAAATTAACTGAAAAAATTAGCAGGGGTCTAGGGGCTGGCGGAAGCACCCAGTGGGGTCGAGGTGCGAAGCCCCTTGCAGGGGTCAGGGGGCAGAGCCCCCTGAAGCTGAAGAGTTTTCACAATTTTGACTTTAAAAAAGTCACTCTCCTTACAGCTGTGGCAAGTCCAGAACAACATTTTTGATGAGCAAACATCAGATTATAGTTGTTGAAATTCATGATTTGTATTTGAGGCTCTTAAATTTCCTTACCATAAAATGTACCTTTACTTTTTTTTTAAATTGAATACATAAATAAAAAGACAGGTAGTATGTATATTTTATTTATCACACTGTTATTTTTTGTATTGTGATAAGCTCATCTTATTAGCATTTGCATGTGGTGTTTAAATTTATGTGATTTATAAATGTAAAGATCAAACACACACAAGACTGAGCCACCTTCACAACGTGACTTTTGGATGTCAGGTGTTGTACAAAGCTTTTTTTTACCGTTGTTGGCGTAATTTATCACTTCATTGTTGCACAAACTGCAAACTGCTTTCCCAGCTGAGTTCACTTTGGCGATCGTGTCACCAACTTTCAGCTCAATATCATCAGAAAGGGTAATTTTTTCTTCCATCCATTTGAAACTCCAACAGTTTTTTACATTTCCTCCTTTGTCTATTTCTCTTGCTGTCGCTATCTTACTCAGTTTCAGCTTCCGAAGCATTTTTATCGGTTGAAGCAGGCGTTGAGAAAGATCAAGATGGCACGCTATTCTCTCATGTACCGGAAATGTAGTTCTCAAACGGTTTTAAAATGAGAAAAGATTGATGACAATGAATAGCGCGTACAGGTGAAAACAGTGAAAGATAGCGCGCTATTCTGGGCATTTACCGGAAATGTAGGTCTCAAATGGTTTGAAAATGAGAGACACTTTGATATGACCGTGTTTGGGAATATAGTTCGTCTGCTCGACGCAGGTGAATACACAGAAAACAACCCCCCCCAAAAAAAAAAAAAAAAAAATTATCAACGGATCTGCGCGAATCACGAGAATGGCCCCTGGAGCTTCAGAATTAATGGATTTCCGTTAATTAACGGAAATATCTCTTGCCTGTATATACAAGATATTATGGTTGCAAGAAATAGCATGCACATACTATTAGTCTAAGTACAAAACAAAACAGAAACCAATGGCAATTCACTTCATACATAAAGTTTTGTGTTTTTGTGAACACTTGTGGACTTGAGGTTGTCTGCCTTGAATTTAAAGTAGCATGTCCAATCGAAACTTTTCTAAAAATTGCACAGTTATGCCACTAACTTTGGTTTATAAAGCTAATGATTCTAAGCACAGAACAGTTTGAATTTTGAAAATCGCCCCAGTAGATCCAGAGTTGCAGCCCGCCAATGCCCTCTTCTGGGGGACATTTTCAATGTAGAGACAAAGAACAAAGCCGTGGCACCAGAAAAATGACTAAATTCGAAGGTTTTTTGCTGTAATTTCCCAAGCAGACGACATACCTTTGTGATAATTGGTGCGCACACACATTTGTAGATGAGGAATACAAAGGCACCACTTGGAAGAGTCTCTGTATCATGCCTTGCTATATATTTGCATAAATTTGTTTGCATATTTTTATGGTGCATGATTTTAAAAAAGTTTTGGAAAGAATCCCATGAAAATAAATTACTAAATTGTGAAAATCGTATTGTTCACAATGACAAGCTAATTTTGAATAACAAACAACATGCCATTCAGTATCATTTGCATATTTAAATAAATTTGCATGAAAAACAAAATTTATAGGTAAATCATATATGTGACCCTCCACCACGGAATGAGACGCTTTGTCCCTGGAACCATTCGGCGCTAGCACTGGAAATAGGTACAAGGGGTGTGGGTTGTCGATTTTGAGTTTTTGGTTGTTTCTGGTTCAGTAATCCTTTATCTACAAGTTTCTGTAAATATTTTAGTAAAATTCACTTCCAAAGTTAGTAAAAACTGTGTTTAATAAGCACTACCCGTCCGATTTTGGCAAAGCAATCGTGCAAAAATCAACACTTTTTACTACCTGTCACCCCTCTATTTTTTGAGTGGACCCATTGATTTACACATGATTGTGTGGAGAGGTCTTTGTTACCAAGAATACGATTGGTTGGTTTCAAATATAAAGCCAATTAGAAGGCTGAAAACAATAATCCTGAGGGGACACCTTTGTAAACAACACGTCACCAAGGCTGGGGTTCCGCGCCGTGATTGGCCAAATGCGTGCACGTGACGTCAATCGGCCAACCAGCGCGAGGCTTTTATTCAAGATGGCGTCCCATAACGTGTCTGAAGAAAATTTAATTGTTGTCAAAGCTTTGAATTCCGCTCGAGATTCTAACATTACGGACCACGGAGATAGTGAACAGATAGAAAGTTTAATCCGAGACTACTTTACAACACCTGCATCAGAGGAAGATGGCTTCAGCGACGATGACGAGGAAAGTGGTGATGAAGTGAGTGTTGGTTTGGGTGAGGAAGGATTCGAAGGTGAAGATAGTGCACAGAGTGACAGTGACAGTGACAACGACGATCAACCACTGGTTGCTGAATGTGATGTGAACAATAAACAGTATCATGCAACTCAACATCCTGATGAGGAAAGGCGAAAGGTGGAGGGATTTGACTGCAGATGCAAAGTCAAGAAGGCTGAGGGTTCTACGGAGTCAACAAAGCAGGGTTGCATTGCACAGTTTTCTGATGATGAGGTGATGGCAAGAAGACTGGACATGAAGGAGTTCTCAGAAGGTAACTATTCATACTTACTCTATGCTGAAATATTTTTCATTAGTGTTTAATTTGAATTTCATCGTGCAAGTTCGTAAAATTCGTTAGTGATAGCTGTTACCAAGAGAGGTGAAAGATAGCAGAAGCAATATTATTCTTGATAAACAGTGTTTTACTGTTGTTGTCTATTCTGTAGTGATCGCTTGCCTACAGCTTAGGCCTACAGTTCAGACTAACATTTATTTAATTTTGAATGGCATAATGAATTGTGTCCACATTCAGGGATCTCGCTCAGATTTTTGCTTACTGGTAATCCCCCTCAACCTAACTCCAGCCTCCCAGCAAGAATCGGTCCCAGTCACGTTACTACCGGTAATGAGTACGTGTTCAAAATACATGCTTACTATTATTGTCATTCAAAGTGTAAGAGTATTCATGTACACTACAGGCTCTGAACATCCACGAAGAATTCTTGCTGAGTTGTTGTTTTTCCCCCCATTACAATCGGTGCTTGCTGCTTTCTCCCGGTCGTCGGGATCGACAGCTAAACGAAAATCATCAGTTCCCATTGTGGCGTATAAATAGTATAACAATCACTGTGCACCCCTCCCACCCACCCCACCCCACCCCCATACTTTACTACACAAACAGTTTAGTGTAATCTCATATCACATAGCATTTTGTTTTGTGTTTCTTGGACCTGTGCACATTAGCACTGATTTTAACATTATTATGAATAGGTTTTTGATCAGTAAGCCATTGTGACAATTTAGCCGTGAACGTACATTTTCGTGTATTTTCTGAAACAATGTTGACAATAAATTACTTTATGTTTCAAACTGAAAATTTGTGTGTTAGTTGTTTATGTTATGTCGTATGACTGTGCCAAATTTCAAAGAAATGCATGCATGGTTGCTAAGGAAACTGTTGTGCTGAAGTTTCAAAACTTTTATTTCAAATTTTCTCAGAAACACATTTCCGAGGGTGGGTATATACAAATACCTGTAACTCGGAGACTAATTGTCCGATTTTCAAACGGTTTTCACCATTGTGATTGCCATTTAAAATACTTTTAGATAGAGTAAAAAACTGAAAATGGCCCAGGGGGACAAAGCGACTCATTCCGTGGTGGAGGGTCACATATGTGTTGAGTTATTAGCATCATACATAAGTTGAATCATTAAAGATGCTCTAAACTCAAATACAAGCAAAAATTATATTTATCAAGTGATTTAATTTGCATAAATTTGAATATTTTAGTCAACTGCATTTTGCAAAATTGGTTACATTGATAACGTATCCTTAGTGTTAGTGGCAACATGTATTCGAGGTAAAGGTACCTGATTTTATCCTGCCTCTTTTTCTTTAAGACTGGGCTTTTAAACTGCACTTTTTACCCCCTGGTCATTGGGAAAAGTATGTGATGCATAAACACCATCTCCCCTCTTTGGGAAGCATGCAACTAGCTTGTGGATGTATGCTCTAACATGATAGTTCCCAACTGTCCCTGGATAGATAGAGGCACAGTGAGTTTAGCTCATTGCTCAGGGATGATACTCAATAGAAGCCATGGATGCTTGTTTGAGATTCTTCGCATATATTAGTTACAAAACAAGTGCAGGTTGAGCATTCTCATTATGTGGCCAGGGCCACTGATGCCCCCAAAAGTACTGACATCAACTTGATGTGTATCCTGTTTCCACAAAGCCAACATATGTTGGGTAAATGGAAAACCTCATTTCTGGGCATACACTGACCAGGTAAACATGAATGCAAGAATCTGAGTGTTTTTTTTAATCAATACCTGTAGGTTGATAAATAGTCTTGAACAGAATATATAAAAATTTACTAGATGATAACATAACTTCATAATTATTGTCCCATACAGTGATGTACTGAAAATGACACCAGCACTCAGCAGCATGAAGACCCACTAGGCACAAAGCAGACACCTTCATGCTACTTGCACATTTGAACATAGGATTGTAAGCATCTGGCAATACACAATTTAACACAAATTTACAAACTACAGCATTTTTGTGCTCTCTCCACATAGAGTTCACATTGGGTATTGTGGTATGTTGATTTTATTGAGATTCAGCACACACACACACACACACACACATCATACACACACACACAACCACACACACCCACACCCCCCCCCCCCCCCACCACCACCACCACACCCCACCACACACCCCCACCACACACACACACAACACCCCCACCCCCACCAACACCCACACACACACACAAACACCCACCCACACCCACCATACCACACCACACCATACATCACCACACACACCCCACACCACACCACACCACACCACACACACACACACACACACACACACACACACACACACACACACACACACACACACACACACACACACACACACACTCATTCTTGTAAAAGTGACATTATAATGATGACAGAGTAAACCAGATAGCACTTTATGAAGAACTTCTGTAGAACTATGGAACACCCTTTCGGGGCTGAAGACATGTTGTGTCAATATTACTTCATAGTCACTTTCACAAAACAGTAAAGTTATCAGTAGGTTCACAGCCAGGAAATGCAGAAAATCTTCCTCAAGACTGCTCCTCCCTCCTCTCCAGAGACATGAGGAGGCTGCAAGATTTCACCATGACTTTTGTTGAACTTGCATCCCAAGCAGTCAAGGACCCCCTGCAAAATGCAATGTTGATATAAGTAATATGATATCTTCAGTAAATTTAAAACATGTATATATTTATCTATTTATTCATTCATTCACTTATTTACTTACTTATTTATTCATGAAACATAACAGCAACAGCAGCAACAACAACAACAAGTAATGCATGCAGAGATCAGTACTTGAATTAAGTTATGTGATGCAGCAGTTGAATGTATACTGTATAGGGAAACTGCAAATACATGTCATGATTATTTAAGCTTAAGTGAAATATACACAAAACATACTTGTAGAATGTGAAGGGATATGCAAGCAAGATACAGTCACTACACACACACACACACACACACACACACACACACACACACACACACACACACACACACACACACACACACACACACACACACACACACACACACACGAACTGCTGCAGCAAAACAAAAAACAGAAAGTATTATCCACTCACCCATCAATGTACTGCTGATAAGGTGTAGGATATATATTTTGTGTGCGTGTGTGTAGCAGAGCTCCTACAAACTTGCTAAGTTTTTGCAACAATAGTTCCTAATTTCTTACATTACTCATTTTACTGTCACACCATTTTTGGCTGCATTACTACACAAAGTTTTTTCTCTCAAGAAAAAAGCTCGACCAAAATGAGTAAGGCAGTTAATTTTAATTTTAAACAATGTGCGTGCCACTAGTTATCCAATCATCTGAAACAGAACATTTTTGTCCAAAGTCTGTGGTCGGATACTCGATTAAGCTTAGCCCCGACTGATATTTATACATGTACTGATGTAGGTCTACATGTATGCTTCTCGCACGCCAACGCCACACTGTCAAATCAAGAGTGACAGATCTCAGCGTAGTCGAAGTTGTTTCGCAAGCACATAGGTACACCAGTGAATGGAGAATACACATCTAGTGCGGCAATAGAAGCAGTAAGATTTTTTTACTCAGTGTCAGATCCATTATCTGAACTCAGATGGAACCTGAGCACAGGGATATCATCATGATGGTTAAAACAAAAGTCGTCTGACACTGAATGGAACACGGCATTTGTTCCACATTTCGGCCTGGACGTTCATTCACAGACACAAAACTGTGTGACTTCGAGGAAAAGTGATTGATTTTCAGCAAAAGAAATTAATAAGCATTTATTAATAACAATATAACGTCTGGAGTGGTGACACTGCGATTGACGAATAAGTAGTGGGATGAAAGCGCATCGAGCGCAATGAGTCAATGTAAACAGAGCAAATGAAGCCTACAAGACACCTGTTGTGCATAAATATGGCTCAGCAGAAACAGCTGCGGTGTTTACAATAATATTTGTCATGTTTCAGGTCTATTGTCGAGTCAGGTTTTGTGGTCTTTCACTTTCACTTTCAGTTTCAGCCATCGCGTGCCAAACCGCAAGTCGATCGGCAAACCCCGTGATTATACGTCATCCCGGCTATCCGCTTAATGTAGATGAAAAACAATTGACATAAGCAAGTTGAGAGCTTGATAGATTCTAAATCTGTCGAAACAGGTGAATCAGCTCGATACACTTTACTGCACATGTCATAATAGGGAAACGTCAATAACAGTTCTTACCTCCATGCGCGCCAGTCCAGGAGACGACGCGTAGAGATTGCAGGTGGAAGGTTAACACCCTGTCCATCTGCTTAAGTAGAAAAGACAGTGAACCACTTGGCGAAGTAGAGAAGTTGAAGGGTAGTAACTGTAAACATGCCATCCCATCTCTACGCTCAATTAAAAAAATTTGTATTGATATCAGAATTGAACGAAGATGACAAATTTAAATGTGCGAGGTGAATTTGTTAAATAGGTTTAATTACTTTGTCAGCCAAAGTGGACTTTATGGTTTCATGCCGCGCTCAAATGATGATAAACTGTTAGCGGACTCGGTGAAGGGTAGCACACTTTAAACCCGCTGTCCCGTCTCTCGGTTCGACATAAAAGATAACTACTGACAGCAGCATGATCAGCAATGAACAGAGAATATAGATCTGAGTGTACATTCTTTCATTCCTTCAGCTGTCAGATATTTTAACAGCAACCGAGCCAGTGTTCTGGCCACAGACTATCAGTGATGCTTTTTTAACAGAACTTTAAGGTCATGGTGGATTTATTTTTGGTCTTTTGGGCACTGTGTGTGTTGGTGTTGACACTAGCATGTATAACTATCTAGCTTAGTATGAATGTATGTATGTATGTATGTATGTATGTATGTATGTATGTATGTATGTATGTATGTATGTATGTATGTATGTATGTATGTATGTATGTATGTATGTATGTATGTATGCATGTATACATGTATGTGTTGGTGTGTCATGCTGTGTGCATGTAAAACTAAAAGGGCATTGACCATTGTACTTTGTAGTCATACATATTAATTGATTTCATTATCATGGTTGTTCTGAGTTTTATTATAACTTTTATAATCATTAAATTAATGACCCATGTATGCTGTTGACCAATTTAATTTCCTTATGGATTAATAACATGATATGAGTTATGAGTTACGAGGTAAATAAGTTTCATACAATTCCTTACATCATAAAAACAAGTTGAACTGCTGTTTTCTTACCTTGAAATATTTCGGTGAGATGGATGAAAATACATGTTCTTCCCACTGTTGAAATGAGCATTCATTCCTCTGCCGATCCTGCAACTTTCAGCGTTGTTTGTAAAATAACTGAGCGGGAAAAGCGATTTGACGTTGACCACTGTTTTCAAAAATAGGCGCGAAAATAGTGCCATTTTGCGCGCGACGCAAACACGCTGAAAAATTCGCATTAAATGAGAAAAATTGGTATATCAAACTCGCACGTAATTATTTAACAACATGCATGCCAAGTAGTATTTGACTTAACTTACTGGCGATGAGAGATTTAACTAATTTAACGAATATGGTCACTCAGTGTGGCAACCACAACACATGTCGCTTTGTGCTGAAGTAGAGGCCGTACAACGCAGAGCAACCAAGCTAACCCCAGGTCTGAAAGACAAGTCCTACAGTGAGAGATTGAAGGCCCTAAAACTTCCCAGTCTGGAGCACCGACGTCTCAGAGGAGATAATTTATATGATAGACGTATTCAAGTACGTGCATGGACTGTATGACGCAGACAGACCTCGCTTTGAGCCAACCAACAGCAGAGAAACCACAAGCCACTCTCTCAAACTCCCCAAAGACCAATGCTGACTAAACGTGAGAGTCAACTACTTCTCTCAGAGAGTCGTCAACACTTGGAACAGTCTTCTTGAAGACGCCGTATCACTATCTCAGTATCTGCGAACACTGTCGACAAATTCAAGACTAAGTTAGACTACTTCTGGAAAGACAGCCCTAAGTACTATGTATAACCCAACCTGCTGCACCTAGACTGCATACTAGCCGCCACTCATGCAAGTCTAGCACTAGGAACTATGTAAAGGCTACACAGCCTACCTCATAGAATTTTTCAAGTTCAAGTAGTGTTCAAAACAATCCTTCCACCGATTCCCGCGACGAGAGTAACTTCCCGTTACACAAAGTTATCTCCCCTTCAAATGCACCCACTCGACCCGTTCAGGAAGCGCTGCATGAGCGCTTCGTGTTGGCAAATGAGCGCTCTTTGCTTCTCGTGAACGCCTACAAATTTAGTGAAGCGCTTCACTTTTTAAAGAGAGGTATATCTTCTGCGCCGCATGTTGGGTTGCTAGACGCTAAATAAAGTGTTTTCTTTGCCACAGACATCGTTTATGCTCGTTTAAATGTATTCTGCATGAATATAAAGTCCACTATCAAATACATATGATCTTTGCCACTACTGTGTCATCATTACCTGCCATTTCTCGCTCATATAGAGCGCTTGGGGCAAATAAAGCCCGTTCCAGGCCCAAAATGTTTTTTCCGAGAGAATTTTACTGCCCTGTGCACACTCTCATCAAAGACCTAGGACATTCTCATTAACGTACCCTGCAGGAGTTATCCTCGGCGCTCTCTGTCGAAAAACAACGCGTTAGATAGAACCACCTAGTTCCGGTCGATTCTCGAAGTGTCTGCAATGAATACTAGATCTTTGCTAGATCGCTCAAAGTACATATATGTGGGGGTGGAAAACAGTACGGTGTCATGTAAAGCTCGAATGAGTAGCAGCAGATAACTGTTTAGTTCTGGCTTGAATTGACAATTTCGTTTCCCTAGTCTGGCGAGGACCGAAAATTCACTCTCATCCAGTCGATGATCGGGTCGAGGATGACAAGAAAATGGCATTAAAACACACAAAAAGTTTCATTATTACTAACATCACCGATTATATTAATAACTGACCATTTTTACACTTACAGCTAGTACTCAAACTTTAAAAGGCAAACAAAACACCTGCGGGGAGTGTCGTGGTCTCGCATCAAAACTCAATGCACGAGTGATCGTTTCACTATCTGATCCGACATGGTATTCCAGCAAACAAGCAACTACTGCAACTTCATGAAGTTATTGAAATCTCAAAGTGTGATGTCAGACATTGATTGACCGATCGAGTTCGACTGCAGCTGATGGTTGCATTCTCGAACATTTTGTCTGCACTGAATACTATAGATCGCTCAACTTAAGTATGTGGGGGTGGAAAACAGTACTGTGTCATTTGCCATAACCATCGTGGCAAATTATTGATGGAAAGTTGTCAAGCTACATGGCATTCCAGCAAACAAGCAACTACTGCAACTTCATGCTGAGAATTCCACTCTAAAAAGAGACGGCACCCGCCACTCCGCCTGACTGACTTGGCACACCCGGGGAGTTATGCTAAGATCCGGCCGCGTAAATATATCTGCGTTTTGTGACAAACGTCTTGCTCGGCGGTACTGTACTCCATGCACCTTAACGGTGCGCGTGATTCGGGTGTAATCTTAAGCCAAACGACGTTTATTGGCGCTGCTGAAATGGTCGAAGTCGGAAACATTCGGAACGTCGTTTAGCTTAAGATTACACCCGAATCACGCGCACCGTTAAGGTGCATGGAGTACAGTACCGCCGAGCAAGACGTTTGTCACAAAACGCAGATATATTTACGCGGCCGGATCTTAGCATAACTCCCCGGGCGTGCCAAGTCAGTCAACGGTCGCGTTTTATAAAACCAGACTACAAATAGACTACAGGGAGGTGACTCCCATATTATTTCCGGCAGGGGAGACGGCCTTTCACGGGAAAAAACTTTTTTGAACGCTACATTATGTGTTAAACGACACAAATGCACCAAAAACACAAAAACTCGTAAAGCAACTAATGCGTCGTTTGTCGGGATATATTCCATGCGAAGAACAGGTGCAGGAGCGGTAAATCGCATAAAGAGAGAGCCGGGCAGATAACTCTGCGACGATTTCCGGTTCATACTTTGGAACGGTTCATACTTTGGAACGTTACACTGCACATGTAACGTTCCAAAGTATAAACCGTTCCAAAGTATGAACCGGAAATCGTCGCAGAGTTATCTGCCCGGCTCTCTCTTTATGCGATTTACCGCTCCTGCACCTGTTCTTCGCATGGAATATATCCCGACAAACGACGCATTAGTTGCTTTACGAGTTTTTGTGTTTTGGGTGCATTTATGTCGTTTAACACATAATGTAGCGTTCAAAAAAGTTTTTTCCCGTGAAAAGCCGTCTCGCTTGCCGGAAATAATATGGGAGTCACCTCCCTGTGTAGTCTATTTGTAGTCTGGTTTTATAAAACGCGACCGTTGACTGACTTGGCACGCCCGGGGAGTTATGCTAAGATCCGGCCGCGTAAATATATCTGCGTTTTGTGACAAACGTCTTGCTCGGCGGTACTGTACTCCATGCACCTTAACGGTGCGCGTGATTCGGGTGTAATCTTAAGCTAAACGACGTTCCGAATGTTTCCGACTTCGACCATTTCAGCAGCGCCAATAAACGTCAGTTGCATTCTCAAACATTTCGTCTGCACTGAATACTATAGATCGCTCAACTTAAGTATGTAGGAGTGGAAAACAGTAATGTGTCATTTGCCATAACCATCGTGGCAAAATTATTGATGGAAAAGTTGTCAAGCTACATGGCATTCCAGCAAACAAGCAACTACTGCAACTTTATGAAGTTATTGAAATCTCAAAGTGTGATGTCAGACATCGATTGACCGATCGAGTTCGACTGCAGCTGCCGAATCAAACGTAAGCGCTGCTCCCAAGCTCGTTTCAGTTGCTTGTGATCGTTTCGCTATCTGATCCGACAATAATTACTAAACATTGATATCAAAAGCACCATTCAAAAATGTTGGCGGGTGATCTACCCCACACAACTAAAATCTACGGTTAATATCATCTCCACAAGCCGAACTACGTGAAGTTATACATTACGCCTAGTGCGCGCAAGTTGATCGACTGGAGTCGATGATAGTGAATTTCGGTCCTCGCCAGACCAGGGAAACGAAATTGTCAATTCAAGCCAGAACTAAACAGTTATCTGCTGCTACTCATTCGAGCTTTACATGAAACATTATATCACACTAGCTCGATCGTCTGCTGGCGTAGTGACTATGGTTCGATCACGTTCGTCTGCTTGCCAGCTAAGTACGTACGGTGAGGTTTGTTTACTTATCTTCTGTGGGTTTTGTGCAGAAAGTATACGTTAAAACAGTCTAATATGACTATTTTCGAGTAGTTTTTAATCTAATTAATTTTTTGCAAGCTTTAATGTCATCTTTTTGCCACGATCTAGCGATCATCCCACGAGCTTCTATTTTTACCAGTCTACCGGAACTAGTGGAAGTAAAGGGACAAAACTCGGGCTGAATTTCCGTTTCAGAAGTGAGAATGTCCTAGCCACATTTACACGCAGTTACTCGTCAGTCATACCAAAGATCCTATCCTATAGGGTCTTTGGTCATACTACATAGCACAACACTCGTACGACTCTCATACCAGGACTTGAAAAAAACCACTAGGAGGTTACAGAAAAGCAAGACAAACCATATGGGTTTTTAACTGAGATTTGAAAATGGACATAGTTGGTGCATCACGTAGGCCAGCAGGCAGGGAATTCCAGACACTAGAGACACTAGACCGCATCCCCAACAAGGACGTACTGGCGCAAGCAGGTATTCCCAGCATGTTCGCCATGCTCAGCCAGAGACGACTTAGATGGCTGGGTCACGTCAGCAGGATGGATGACGGCCGAATACCCAAAGATGTGCTGTACTGCGAGCTCGCCACGGGATCCAGACCTGCAGGAAGACCTCTCCTCCGCTACAAGGACGTTTGTAAACGTGATATGACGGCGGGAGGCATCAACCCAGCAGACTGGGAAACGGTGGCCGCTGACCGCAACAGCTGGAGACACGCCGTCAAGACTGGCATCCAGGCCAGCGAGAGGAGGAGACGGGAGCAGTGGGAGGAGAGGAGAGAACGCAGACGACAGAGGATAGCGTCGGCATCCACAGAGCCACGCCAAGAATTCACTTGCGACAAGTGCAACAGAGCATGCGGCTCAAGGATCGGGCTCTACAGCCACAGAGTACGCTGCCTCTCAACCCCGGACTGACCAAACCTGGCGCACACCCCCCCATAGTCTCACGAGACTGACGGATGCCAACAACAAGAGGCAATGAAACTGAAACTACGCTATCCGAAAGACTTGGTACTACGGTCAGCCCCTCAGCCTCTACTCGCTTGTTAAAACCATGTCTTTGACAGGCGGAGATGGGCGAGCATGCTTTGGGGTTGGACTCTGTGCGAGGCGCAGTGCCGTGGCTCTCTCCCTGGGACGGGAAGAATTTGGGTTTATTAAAATAACTTGGTACTACGCTTTGGAATTTTCAGAAGCTTTTCACTTGACGATCGGAGAGAACGGGAAGGGTGATAGGTACAAAGGGAGGCCGAAAGATATGCCGGAAGGGTTGAATCAAAATGACGGTACGCCAAAACAGCAATTTTGTACTGGCAGCGGAAATTAACGGGAAGCCAGTGTAGATGTTTCAGGAGGGGTGTCACATAATCGCGCTTGCCTTTCATAAGAACCAGACGTGCCGCACTGTTTTGAACTCGTTGCAGACGGTTTAGTTGTTCTTCCGGAAGACCCGCCAGGATTGAATTGCAGTAATCCAATCGTGACGTGATCCTGGCAGTTACTAGCCTAGCACGGGTAGTGTCCGAAAGGTATTGACGGATTGATGCAATACGGCGCAGTTCAAGAAAACATGCACGGCATGTACTGCTAATCTGATCGTGCATGGACAAGGTCTGGTCAATGTGAACACCGAGATACCTAACTGAGCTCTTGAATGGATTAGAGCTACTCCCAAGGACTGCGGACTCACTCCCCACAAGCCCAAGACGTGATGGTGCGCCGACAGGTAAAACTTCAGTTTTATCTGTGTTGAGCTTCAGTTTGTCGCTGTTCATCCATGAAAGTACATCGTCAACACGTCTCAATATCTGACTGCACAGAAGAAAAATCACAAATTTTATGCACTCTTTGACAATTCAGTGTCATCTGCATACTTATGAAAATCACACTCATGTCTTGATATTACATCTGAAAGGGGTTGGGAGTACAATGTAAACAAAACAGGACCTAAGACAGAACCCTGTGGGACGCCAAAAACAAGGGGGTTGGGGCTGACATGACGCCGTCAATAATGACGGGCTGAGACCGATCATGAATGTAGGACGCAAACCAGTCGAGAACGGTACCACGGAATCCAAAAGATAGCTCTAAACGCTTCAGGAGGATGGCGTGGTCAAGAGTATCGAACGCTGCAATGAGGTCCAACAACGCCATGAGTGACACGCCTACCCATTCTTGCAACAAACGCCCTCTCACGTAGAATCTTCATTGGAAAGATGTATGTATTTTGTATGTATGTATTTTGGCTCTTATATAGCGCCAATCTCACACCCAAAGGCATGCTCAAGGCGCTCAACACGTTCACCCTTTGAATAACAGAGTTTTTAGCTGTGACTTGAAAGTCTGTATTGAAGGAGATTTCCTCAGTCTGTCTGGGATATCGTTCCAGAGTTTTGGTCCAGCATACGAGAATGCTCTCTCTCCAGATCCCTTGGTGTTGTAGCGTGGCACATGGAGTAATGACTGCGCCGAAGATCTGAGATCCCTCACAGGCTTATAAGTCTTGAGGAGCTCAACCAGATACAGCGGGGCCAAACCATTGACGCACTTGAACACATGACACAGTGTTTTGAACACAATACGTTGGTGGACAGGCAGCCAGTGTAGCTCTCGAAGGATGGGTGTTATGTGAGAACGACTAGGTGGACGTGTCACTATAGGCCTACGTGCTGCAGTGTTCTGCACCTGTTCAAGTCTTCGGAGATGTTCTTGAGTTTCACCTAGCAGAAGGCTATTGCAGTAATCAAGATTTGACATCACCAACGTCAATACAAGAGTTGTGGCCGATTTTTCAGTCAGGCATTGTCTGATACTTGAGATACGTCGGAGCTGCCAGTAGGAGGAAGAGATCGTTCTGCTTACGTGTGGCCCCATAGAAAAAAGCTCATCGATCTTTACGCCAAGATATGTCACACATCTTGACGAGGGGACCTCGACTCCCGAAATGGAGATGTTAGTTTCTTGGAACAACTGAACATGTGCCTTAGAACCGATGATGATGAATTCTGTTTTGTCTTCATATAATTTCAGACGACTTTTCACCATCCATGTTTTCACATATAGATGATTCCTATACAGTATCGAAATCGTAAACCGTACTGTGGCAATATATTCCAAAAGATGATGCCCATTGTCCCAGCTCAAAGCCAAGATTTTCATTCTTTCTCTCGTCTGCCATGTCATAGTCTTGTTCTAGATCTTCGTCATCCATCTCATCAGATACAGCAGACAAGGCATCAAAATAACTATCATTCTCAGCATTTTCCATCCTGTGGTCAAAATCTTGCTCTATTGAATCGCTGTTTAAACTGACTACGTCATTTTGTTCTTCTTCACTGAATGTTTCAAAACCAACCATGTCTGAATTAAGAGCAGATCGAGTCAGATGCATCGTGGAGTCATGAAAGGGTTGGTTGGCACTCAGCAGTTGGACAAGGATCGACAAATAGGGCTAGCGTTTTCCTGTGCTTCTTCAGTCGAGCATTTTCTGCATCACATTTCCTCATCATTGCATTAACTTTGCGCCGAATTTTCCTCTCAGTAGATTTGTTTGATGACATGATGATAATATATACTTCCAGCAGAGGCTACTGTCATATCCTAGACCGTAGAGTCTCCTAAAACGTAGAGCGTGACCGACTTGCATATTCTTAACATGACGTGTTCACCCGCCAAATCTTGTGATTAGACAATTCCCCGCAGAGATGACTTTCCCTCGCCTACTCTTGTTATCTCAACTGTGATTAGCCGGTTGTAACGGTGAGCGTTTTATGAAATCTCGGACCCAAATATTTTTGTCTTTGCTGCGTGTGATTACACAAACATTTCTAAAGGAAAGTACCATTTGAACGAATAATAAGATGAAAGAAAACGACGAAAACCCATATTTCGTCATGTTAATAATATGCAAGTAGGTCACGCTCTACGTTTTAGGATACTCTACGGTCTAGGATATGACACTAGCACCAAATATATTGCAATTCCAAAGACCCTATTCCAGTACCAAATGATACATGTATACGTCATTTGGTAATACTTCTCCAATGCCAGGAAATGCTTCAGCTAATGCCACTTGCTCAAGTAACGATGGCAAGAAAAATCAATTCCGGACAATCGAATATGCATACGTTTGTGGCTTTGTTGCCATTCTAAAAAATGAGCTCGACGAGAGAGTGAATAAAATAAAGAGTTTCCCATCCAAACACCCCTATGCCTAATTATCTTCCAACTGGCAGAGGGTGTAGACCTATTCCAACGTCTACACATGAATTTGACCCATGCTTAGAATTTCATGATGGTTTTTTTGGTTCTTTCTTTGAAATGCACGAATACAAGCACGTGCACAAACGCACACATACGCGCGCGCGCACACACACACACACACACACACACACACACACATTATTTCACCATGCTCCATCTGTCACGGCTCAAGCGTATTGATTTTGATTTAATGGATTTCCTGTACTGGTTTAGTTACTTTAAAGTCGGGCATGTGCAGCCCTTTAACCTGTGGCGTGTGGGTGTGTTCAAGTTGCATGCTTTTTTCATGCAAGGTTTTGCCTGACGGTGCTATTTGGCCATGAAGTATGTGTGCAATAGGCTCCTGCATGGGGTATTGAGTTTCCAGAGGCATGTTTTTTCCACTGGGGTTAGTTTGCACGGGATTTTCACCCTGGCCTCTTCTATAAAATATTGTATTTTTCTTATGTTAGTCCTCTGATCTGGCCAACCGAAGCATTATTGTAGACTGTTGTCCGAGTTTTCTCGGGGTGGACCGTCGTGGTTTTCGGCGGGCTGACGCACTCAAGTGCAGTTTTTTGCGACGGGAGGTCGCGGGTGGGCTGCAGTTAGCATCTGATGGTTGGGGTCGTGTTTGTTTATTTTGCCACTGTTATCTACTCCGAATCCGAAGGGGTAAGTGTACATAGCTCTCGATTTTCAAACTCTGTTTTCCTTTCGTGTTTCGTTGTTGAATGTTGTATTATTTGTGTTAGAGACTACAAGCGGGTTTACTATTTGTATGTTCCAGATTCAATGCCAAGTTGATTTTCGTCTAAGTTGGTTCCGTTTCAAGTTAATCTATTTCAAGTTCATTCAATTGCAAGTGTCAAGTTTGTGTTCAAATCCTGTGCTACCTGCTGTTGCCTGCTAACTGGCAGGGAACCATTGTTTCGTCGGGGTTTTCTCTGTGTTTTCTGAGAAATCATTGTTTTTTTTGGGAAAGGTATGGACACCAGCACTCTGGACTATGTCATTGTGACTCTGTGAACCCCAAGTAACTTTCAGTGGTCTTGGTGCGGTGCCGTCCAGTGCTTGAGTAGGTGAACCTTTTGTGCATAACTTGTTTAGAAAATTACATGGCTAGCTGTGGTTGTGTAGAAGGGAGTGAGCTTGCTGTTTTCTGTTATTAAAATGTTTGTTCTTGTTATTGCTACGTTGTTTTGTCCTTCATTAGTTGGCGAGTGTGCAGGCAAGTTCCTTTAAACAATCATCTGTCAGGGGGCTGTATTACCATCCAAACAGCCCATACACCCGGCCGTGACACCAACGCACGAACACAAGCACACATAAACACGTGGCCAAATTCTTCCGTGATCGTCCTGTAGACTACATTAACCATCCAATCAAGTTTCTGAGCTGTTGGATTTTATCCATCATGAAGATATGTACCGTGATCATATCTTGAACTGCATTGGTTGTTTTAACATCTTTTCTGGAGACGGACGGACGGATGGACGGATGGAATTTTACGGCCGATAAGCATTCGCAAGCTATGTAAGGCCATCAAGCACTAGAACCACTAGAATAGTTTAACATACAGAGCTGAAACCCTGCAAATCAAGTCACGATGTCCCTAGTTATTCGCCTCTTACGAACCATGTAGGGAAACGCGATGGGTCTCTTCTGACTCCCTACCCTTTGGGGGCATTCTTGGAGATAAAGCCGTTTTCTAATCAGGTGATATTTATGTCCACTTACCCAATGTTTTGACTTGCAACAAGTGATTTTTACATTCAAAATGTTTGCGAATATAACGTTTCCACAAAAGAGCGATTTGTGCTTTTGAAAAGCTACCCAAATGTTTATATAGTGAAATACATACGGCTGGAGCCGCTCAATTCCCCCCTCGTCAGCTGGAACCCTGGCTGTGGAGCTTTCGGGGCCTACTCCAGTAGCTCAACCAGGGGCGGGCCCAAGCAACCATATCGGCTACTGGGGGGCATCGGATAATGGGTCAATCAGGTTCTTGTCCGCCTGGTCCACAGGGACGCGGATTCGGCCACCCTTTGCAGCTCCCTCACTACTCTGCTGACCTCCTGAGACCTGGCGCCCAACCATCGCAAAAAAAGGATGAGGGACCCTGCTACAATGCCTCTGCATCCCACATCGACCGGCAACGTCCTGCACCCCCACCCTCTTCGCTGACAGTGGTCTTCCAGCTCAGTGTATCATGCCATTTTCCGCTCGTGAGCTAGGTTGCTTTTCCAAGGGACTGTCCACCAGGAAAATGACCTTCTGGTCCACCGACCGATGATGATGTCTGGACGTTGCTCCGTCTGAAGGACACTGCGAAGGCTACCTAGTTGTGGGGGTCTGGGCCATCCTTTCAGGTCGGCTGTGATCTCCCACCCACCTCCTGGCCTCAGGATTACTCTGGGGGTCTGTCTGGCCTCTGTCTGGTAGCCTCTGCCCTCTCTCACTTTCTCTGACGGTATATATATATATATATATATATATATATATATATATATATATATATATATATATATATATATATATATATATATATATATGTGTGTGTGTGTGTGTGTGTGTGTGTGTATGTGTTGTAAAGTTCTGGAATGTGTGAGAGCATTGTGAAAAATGCGAGAGCATTCCGGTTTTGACGGGGGGTCCCCTCGTCGACGCCGTTGCTTAGTTACAAGACGTAGCCTGGGTAGAATTGCCTTTGAAATGTCATGTGACGTCGCTTCAGGCTGCTTCGAGATGGTAGAGCGGGTACGTACTGGTTGGTTCAAGAAGATTCTGGAGAGCCTCTAAAATATATATTAGCGCGCGAGTGTGGGCGTGTAGGTGAGAGCGAAAGGTCCTCCTTTATCATAGTTTATAAGGAATGATCAGTTCTTTATGGAATCTAGTTCCGCGAGTGAGAGCGTGAATAACACACGTGAGAGAAGAACATGTGGGATGTAACGCTCTACTGTGAGAGCGCAGATAACAGCAACTTTGTCCGCACGGAATCAAACCTCGAGACTGAAGTCCAGTTATGGTTTTGCTGTGATCATTATTGTATCTCTGTGAAACAACTAGAGCACGAGTAAAGGTTATTTCGAAACGACAATCGGTTTCGGATTCGACTCTCCTGGCGCAAGGCAGAAGAAACCCCGTATGTACGGGCGTGCGTGCGTGCGTGCGTGCGTTTGTATTCGGCAACCCATATGTGAGGCATGTAGTTGAAGATGAGCAAAGTTCGACTCACCTACACGGACAGGTTTATTTCAGTATCGAGTCAACTGCACGTACGTCTAACTCCCATCTTGAAACATATCCTATCAGGCGGAGTTTGGTATCATCCGTTGCAAGATCATTTAGCGTGTGCATTTCACCACGAAAATCCAGTAATCTCTTTGAGCTTATTTCATTAAGGTTTTTACTGTTTGCTACAACTTGCTTCTGCTCCCATCAATCCAGTTAATAGTGGCAGTTTCTGTAGAAATGGCGTCTCAAAGGTTGTTGCATGGCTTTCTTGTCCACGTAATTATCATTGATTTGTTAATTAAGGAAGCACGCGCACCAATGATGTTTTCGTGCTAACGACCATTGTGCACTTAATCATGTTTACTTATACACACACGCAAACTATTTGTGCAGGTTTCGTCACGTTGTACCCACCTTAATCGTCATTACAGTGCTTGTCCCCGTGCCCTTCCCGTCAGTCAGACGAACAGGGAAGCAGGTGAATATTCTTATGTAGATACAGGCGGTCAATGGATGGATGGATGGATGGATGGTGTTTTACGGCCTATCAGCCTTTGTAGGCTATATAAGGCCAATAAGCACGAAAATCTCTTGAACAGTATAGAGTAAACGCAAATCAAGTCACGGTGTTCCTAGTTATTCGCCTCTTACGAGTCGCGTAGGGAGACGCGGTGGGTCAATTCTTACCCCAAACCCACAGGGGGAAGGCGGTCAACGGTTCATATAAACAAAATGGGCGACACAGGTGCACGCCACATAGACAAACTGGGGCACAGACGGACACACAGATGCGCATGCACATGTTCGAAATGCAAACACACAGGTGCACAGATGCATGCGTGTAATTAGGTCGAACGCATGCGCACGCAGGTACGTGTGCTTGCACGTAGAAAGAGGCTCGCGCGCGTGTACACACACACACACACACACACACACACACACACACACACACACACATGCGGACGGATATACAGATGACCCCGACATATGCAGACGCACAGTTGACGGACTGACGGATAAGCGGAAGAATTACTTGCAGACGGACAGGAGGGTTTTTACTAACGAAAGGACGAACACATCGTGTTGATGAAGTCGAATGAAAGGTGAGACTAAAAATGTTTACTATAGAATTAAGCTAAGCATCTTCTTTTTTTAAAGACGAAATTTAATAAGATTAATTTAAAGGGGATTTTTATAAGCCGTGTAGTTACACACTGTCGTGAAATATTACGTTTCTCGTGATTATTAGGTTGCGAAGACGTTTATATTTTTGGATCAGGCGTTGATGATCATATTGTAAGGCTGATTTTCCTCTAGTACAGTTTCTTTCTGATCCCTCGAATAGAAGCAATCCATCTGCTTTGTCATGCTTCCATCCCAACTTTGACGCCCTCTGTAATTGCCATTGAGGGGGATTTGTTTCTGGGGTGTGGGAAGGGGGGATGGGGAAGCTCGTCCTCGTCTAAATCTTTCTCGACAGCTGAGGAGGCTGAGTAGATGGAGTGAAGTCGCGAGAGAACAAGGGAACTATCTGGGAGCGTAATCACGCTAATGAGGGAGGCGACCGCTGCAGGAGGCGGCACCTCCATCGCAGAGCGCGCGTGCAGCACGTTTTCTACTGAAGCCCAGAGCTTTGACACCTAGGGGCGCGTGTCTGGCCTTCTGCCTGCCCCTCCCAGCCCTAGCGCCGTGCCCCTACAGCTGTTGCTGTCCCTACGTCTCGCTAGTCGATGACGGGAGGAGAAAATTTACGCCTCCTCACGTTTTTCGCATTTCTAGCCATGTATCGCGCCGCCATTACTCGGCGACAGGCGCGCAACGCTCACGTGACGTGCGCGGTCGGTCGCGTGCGCAGCTCCGTCGAGCGCTTGTAACTGAACGCTCGCCACGCGGTACCTGCACGCTCATGGCGCGTGCGCGCGCGTGTCGCCCATGCGGGCCGAGAAGGGCCCATGGCGACGTCACAGCGACGCCGCACGTGCCCAGCAGTTCCTGACGCGGAGCTGTCGTGGCTGGGGCCAGGGCGGGAGCTGAGCCGAGGCGGAGCGTTCGGTCAATACAAGCCTTGTCAACGCCAGGCGCGCCGTCAGTCTCTGGCAGAACGCTCCACCGAGAAGTCAGCCCCGCTCCTCTCCCCAACTCAGCCATGACCAGCAAGAAGGAGAAACCGGTAAGGAAACGCTTTCGAGTGTGTACAGGGATAGGTTGAAACGTGAATGTATGAACTCGTACGTGTGTGTGTATGTGTGTGTGTGTGTGTGTGTGTGTGTTTGTGTGTGTATTTACGCGCGCGTGCGCATGGACACTTCTTTGTGTGCTTGTGGTTGTGTGTACGCACACACACGGTTTTGTGTACGACTACGAGTAATTTCCTAATATTTGTGTTTTTGTGCACACTTATGTCCGTATACGCCCAAGTGCGCTAGAAGGTAAATGGTACTGACATACATTTGATCCTAACGTAAACAGTTTCACGGAAACAACACGTGACCGTGCATGAAAAACAAGGCTTCAGTGCGAAACTCAGTTTTCCATAAAACTCTGGATAAAATTTTCAACGCACTAAGCCACGTATGCGTTTTCCTGATATTTACGTCATTGTACAACATTTAAGATTTTTCACCATGATCACGCTTCCTCCCCCCCCCCCCCCCCCCCCCCCCTCCCCCCCTCCCTTCCCCGAATATGCATGATTAAATACATACATTTGTGACTGAAATATAATATAGGGCCTATATATCATGTTGTCATTTTCCGTACGTTACCCTTGTTTTCTCATGCACTGTCAAGCTAATCCTGAAAAATGCGTTTTCCTATGAAATGGCCGTTTTCTCAAGTTACTTTCGTCTGTTGATTTCGATTGGCCAGAAATCTGGCAAGAAGTGAAGATAGTGAAATGTAGCTGTCCGTTTCGTGTCCTTCCATCACCTACAATATTCTTGATGAGTGTTCAGACCGTAGTGTCACGGCAAAATTGTATATTGTTGTTTCGATTTACACAACATTCTTTTGCCTGAGGCATTTACCGCGAGCGATAAATACAAGTAGTTACAGAGTCACATGACAAATCACAACACGAAAAAACAACTTTTCGAAGTAAATAATGTGTCTGGCGATGGTCCTCTTTGCAAATTAACAACATTTTTTTTTCAAATACATCGCTCTTACTTACCATCGCGCACCTTTCTAAAGATTGATTTATTGAAGAAGAAAAAACACGAAAAACGTCAGAAAAACCTTGTTGTTTAATTTCTTATTTGCTTTGTTTCATGCTTTCTTTGATATCGCCACTCACATGCAGGCAAATAAAAGGCAGAAAGGGAGTTTTCCGAGATGTGTGGCAAGTTCATTCTGATGTCACGTTGGTATCTTATTTATCTCCTTTGGGTTGCGTAGGAGTCGACCCACTGCGTCTCCCTACGCGTTTCGTAAGAGGTGAACTATTAGGGAAATCGTTTTGTGATTTGCACTTCCTCTGCCCTGCTTTATGATATACGGGATCAGTGGCCTGACATAGCCAACAAAAGCTGATAGCCGTTAAAATATCATCATCATCATCATGATCATCATAGTGTCCTCCTCCTCCTCCTCATCATTCGGGGGGGGGGGGGGGAGAAGAAAAGAAGAAGAAGAAGAAGAGAGAAGAAAGAAGAAAAAAGAAGAAGAAAGAGGAGAAGAAGAAGAAGAGGAAAGAAAGAAGAGAAGAAAAGAAGAAGAAGAAGATAAAGAAGAAAAGACGAGAAAAGAAAGAAAAGGAAAAGAAAAGAGAAAAAGAAAGATAAAAGAAAGAGAAAAGAAGAGAAGAGAAGAAGAAGAAGAAGAAGCAGAGACGAAGAAGAAGAGAAAGGGAAGAAGAAGAAAAGAAGAAAAGAAGAAGAAGAATAAGAAGAAGAAAAGAATAAGAGGAAAAGATAAGCGGAGGAAGAAGCAGGAGGAGTAAGAAAAGAAGAGAAGCAGAGAAGAAGAAGAAGAAGAAGAAGAGGAAGAAGAAGAGAAAAGAAGAAAGAAGAGAAAGAAGAGAAGAGAGAAGAGAAGATAAAGAGAAGAAGAAAGAAGAAGAGAAGAAAGATGAGAAGCAAAAGAAAGAAGAAGAGAGAAAAAGAAGAAGAAGAAGAAGAAGAAGAAAGAAGAGAAGGAAGGGAGAGAAGAGAAAGGAAAAATGCAGGAGAAGGAGAGAGAAGAAGAGAGGAGAAGAAGAAGAAGAGAAGGAGAGAAAGAAGAAGAGGCGAAGAAGAAAGAAGAAGAAGAAGAGAAGAAGAAGAAGAGACGAAAGAGAAGAAGAGAAGAAGAAGAGAAGAAAGAAGAAGAGAAGAAGAGAAGAAAGAAGAGCAAAGAAGAAGAAAGAAGAAGAAGAAGAGGGAGAGAAGAAGAAAGAAGAAGGAAAGAAAAGAGAAGAGAGAAGAGAAAGAAGAAAAGAGAGAGAAGAAGGAGAGGAAGAGAAGAGAAGAAAGAGAGAAGAAGAAGAAGAAGAAGGAGAAAAGAAGAGAAAGAAGAAGGGAAGAAGAAAGAAAGAGAAAGAGAAGAAGAAGAGAAGAAGGGAAGAAGAAGAAAAGGAAGAGAGAGAAGAGAAGAAGAGAAAAAGAAGAGAAAGAAGAAGAGAGAAGGAGAAGAGAGAAGAAGGAAGAAAGACGAATAAGGAGGAGAAGAGAAGAGAGAGGAAAGAAGAGAAGAAGAGAAGAGAAGAAGAAGGAGAGAAGAGAGAAGAGAAGAAAGAAGAAGAGAAAGAGAAGAGAAGAAGAAGAAGAAAAGAGAAAGAGAAAGAGAAAGAAGAAGAAGAAGAAGAAGAAGAAAAGAGAAGAAGAAGAAGAGAAGAAGAAAGAGAAAAAGAAGAAGAAGAAAAGAGAAGGAAGAAGAGAAAGAAGAAAGAAGAAGAAGGAAGAGAGAAGAGAAGAAGAAAAGAGAAGAAGAAGAAGAAGAAGAGAAGAAAGAAGAAGACAGAGAAAGAAGAGAAGAAGAAAGAAGAAGAGAAGAAAGAAAAGAAGAGAGGAGAGAAGAAGAAGAAGAACAAAAGAAGAGAGGCAAGAAAGGAAGAAGGAAGCAAGAAAGAA
>JAWQFJ010026619.1:52500-85000 GCA_034096865.1 Theodoxus fluviatilis | reverse complement strand
ATGTATGTATGTATGTATGTATGTATGTATGTATGTATGTATGTATGTATGTATGTATGTATGTATGTATGTATGTATGTATGTATGTATTTATGTGTGTGTATGTGTGTGTATGCATGTAATGTATGTAATGTATATATAATGTATGTAATGTATGTAATGTATGTATGTATGTAATGTATGTATGTATGTAATGTATGTAATGAATGTAATGTATGTAATGTATGTAATGTATGTATATATGTATTTATTTATTTGTTTATTTATTTATGTATTTATTTAATTTTTTAAATATTTTTAAAAATTTGTATTTACTTCCTCAAAATGAAGCACTGCGCACCAAACAATGCTGGATCAGAAATAACTGGTCATTAACTGCTCTGCTGCCTAAACAATATACCTTTCTCAAGTTTTGGTGATTGGTATTACACAACCATCTATGTATCCGGCAAAGTATATATATATATATATATATAAATCGGCATTCTTTTCACGTCTTGAGTCCAAAAATCGTCAGGTTTTTCACTAGTTTCTTTCACTTATTCGTGTGTGATTTCCTCGCTGGACTGTTGTAGCTCATAATGGAAAACGAGAAATAAAATGTTGCGATAATACATAGATTACGTTTTAAGGTTTTGGACAGTAAACGCAGCGATGACAGCAAATGGCACATGAGCTTTACAACGAGCAGAAATGACACGATCACAAACGCGCCTACACACAAATAATATACAATTATGCTTTCGCAGGGACAGGCACGCACATTCACGCGCACATGCACGCTCACACATGCACGCGTGCGCACATGCATATACACACAAACGCAGAGTAATAAGAATAGGCACCTCTTGGATTATGATAGAGGGTTATGTATACAAAAACTTTTGTTGGGGTGCAACTTACTGGTGTTTTCATATAAACAAAATTTGCAACAAATTATGGCGCTTAGAATCTAACGTCAAAAAAAGGTTTGTCACTTAACTGTAAATTATAGTGGTAAAATTTCACCCCCTGCACGTCACAGACTCTTTGCAAGGGCATAAAACTCTACTCCTCAACTCTCTTAACCCCGCTACTGAATGACTGTTGAGGTAGATATGACGCGTACTCGTGTCATTCACTGTCGGTTGATTTCATAAACATCTAGCAATAAATTATACTGACACGAGTTGTCTCACGATAGCATTTTTGTAAGTGATGCATGTCAGCACTCATCGCCTAGCTCTGTACACAGGCCCGTTTTCATTGGACAGCGCTTTAGCCTACTTCGCATTTGCAGCCATCTTATCTAACCAATCAGGACGCAGAACTAGACTGAAGCTGCGCCCTGATTGGTTAGATAAGATGGCTGCTACTACGGCGAAGTACGCGTAAGCGTTGCCCAATTAAAAAGGCCTTGTGTCGGCCTCCATAGAGGCACTAGTTAATGACGTCAGTCAGGCCACTGTGTTATGCGAGGTAAGTAGACAGAACTGCAAATCGGACTGTGTAGAAGTCCAATGTCAAATATTCAACGATGCACATTTATCCATTGCTTTTTGCAGCAGGAGCAAGCGTCACACAAAGTGATCGAAAAGAGACGACGAGATCGGATCAACAACTGTCTGGTGGAGTTGAGCCAGACAGTGCCTGCGGCCTTCGCCAAACAGGTGAGGAAGCAGATTCCCCCTCTCCACCTCTCCACCCCAGTCCCACGATGAAACAGTCCCTAAAACGCCATTGTGAAGTACCTAATGTTTAACGGTGCTATTAGAAACGACCGTGACTATATCCGTGCGAAGCCGAGCGCTAATTGGTCGTCTAAACTAGATGCGTGCCACTCAGCTATATGATACCAAAGATGTCTTTGAAGATACGACCGCAAGATCAGTTGAGCGTACTTTGTCTTTGCCTGCGTTGTTTTTGCTGATTGGCTGTTGAGAAATACGGCTCCGCGGAAAGTTTGGACGCAACAGTTCTCTACGATCACAGTTTGCAAGAAAATCAGCTCTTCTGAAGAACAACCATGTTTCATTCTGATAAAGAAATAGGTCAGTATCTAAATGCAACTCGCAAGGATACATAGGTCCTGTTTATACTAATTTACAGAAATCTGATCAGAAGAACACCGTGCGAAATGAGTAATGTGTCGCGACCAAGCACTGCCCGGCTTCGCACGGGATTTAGATGCATGCGTGTATAGAAACAAGTTCTTTCTTGCCACTTGAACAGACAGTAAGACAAACAAGCAAAGGAACATACCACATACACGAAAGAATCGTTGTTGTGCACAGATAGACGTGTTGACACATTTTATAAAAAAATATTTGTTTGTTTTCCTGTTCCTGCTGTGGGCTTTTCGACGAAGAAAATAAACGAAAATATGGACAGAATGTTTTCAGTGCAGACACATTATCTTTCTATAGGTTTCAGTCTCTTCAGCATGCATCGATATGAAAACAATCAATACAATCCACTATTTCATTAGGACAGCTGGAATTTACCGCTTCGCTAATTAGAGCTTTGTGAATTACCGCTTGAATGGAATCTGTATCCCCCTTACTCTGTTCTTGGCAGACGTCAGGAAAGCTGGAGAAAGCCGAGATTCTGGAGATGACAGTGGAGTACCTTCGCGCCATCCAGGCCACAGAAATCGGCATGCGCTTCGAAAACGGTGAGAAGTGAGAATTTTCTACCGGCATTCATTTGGCTCGACACGTCTAGGACGAGTCAGGCCTCTTTCCAATCGTCCTTGTCATCCGTCTCCTCCACTGCTCCGCCTCCTTGCTGGTCGCCTTTTGTCTGATGCGTACGTGACTTCGCCCAACATTGTCAGACGGCGACTAGGCCATATAGAACTGAAGCAGCTCTCTGCGACAGATGGACCAAATGTGCGTTGCGGTAATGGAGAAGCATCATGGTACAAAACTGTCGTCGGGGTTGCGAATAGAAATATCGTGATATCTGTGCTGCTCGTGACATTTGGAACCCATCAGAGCTTCTGGCCGTATCGCTAGTTAGAACAAGAAAACCAACAATAATGCTGTTGAGCTTAAAGATGCACGAAAGTCTTGAAAGAAAATGCCCCGAGAGTTGATGGGAACATTTTGCATATGCATACTATGGATGTGTGATCTGCACTTGATTTACACTGGCAATGGCCAATCAGGAAAATTCGCCTCAGAAAAGGAAAGATGATGATGTTGATGTTGTTGATGATGATGATGATGATGATGATGATGAACAATAATAATAATAATAATAATAATAATAATAATAATAATAATAATAATAATAATAATAATAATAATAATAATAATAATAATAATAATAATAAGAAGAAGAAGAAGAAGAAGAAATAATAATAATAATAATAATAATAATAATAATAATAATAATAATAATAATAATAATAATAATAATAATAAGAAGAAGAAGAAGAAGAAGAAGAAGAAGAAGAAGAAGAAGAAGAAGAAGAAGAAGAAGAAGAAGAAGAAGAAGAAGAAGAAGAAGAAGAAGAAGAAGGAGGAGGAGGAGGAGGAGGAGGAGGAGGAGGAGGAGGAGGAGGAGGAGGAGGAGGAAGAAGAAGGAGAAGAAGGAGAACAAGGAGAACAAGAAGAAGAAGGAGAAGAAGGAGAAGAAGGAGAAGGAGGAGAAGGAGGAGAAGGAGGAGGAGGAGGAGGAGAAGGAGGAGGAGGAGGAGAAGAAGAAGAAGAAGAAGAAGAAGAAGAAGAAGAAGAAGAAGAAGAAGAAGAAGAAGAAGAAGAAGAAGAAGAAGAAGAAGAAGAAGAAGAAGAAGAAAAGAAGAAGAAAAAGAAGAGGAAGGAGAAGGATAAGCAGCAGCAGCAGCAGCATTCGACAGCTTTGAGCATTTGTCCTTCCAAATAACTTTTACCTGCGATATCAAACCAGCAGCTATCCTCATGTGCAAGCATTCTGCCATAAAGTTTGTTTTAACGTTTTCTTATTTTAGCTTTAAAATGAGTATAAATTTCATAACTTAGCTGTCTAGAATCACAAAAGTAACTAAGCACACACACCAAAAAACAAAAACAAAATGCTTAAATAAGTGGCAATTTCAATTTCCTGTCATGAATCGTTTTCTTATCTGCCTGTTCGCAAATATCTCTCTCTCTCTCTCTCTCTCTCTCTCTCTCTCTCTCTCTCTCTCTCTCTCTCTCTCTCTCTCTCTCTCTCTCCCTCCCCCCCCCCCCCCATCTCTCTCTCTCCCCCATCTCTTTCTCTCCCCCATCTCTCTCTCAGGCAGTATCAGCCTGTCCGTCCGTACGTCTGTCTGTCTGCCTTCCTGCCTGTCTGTCTGTCTGTCTGTCTGTCTGCTTGCCTGCCTGCCTGCTCTCCAGCCTATCTGCCTGCCTGCTTACCTGCCTGCCTGCTTATCTGCCCGTTTGCCTGCCTGCCTCTCGCTTCCTCTCTCTCTCTCTCTCTCTCTCTCTCTCTCTCTCTCTCTCTCTCTCTCTCTCTCTCTCTCTCTCTCTCTCTGTTTTCTTTGTCTCCAATTCTTTTAACAGCCTTGCTCCTGGTGGTCTTCTGTGGCAACACAGCCAATATCAGGCGACGAAACGAATTTCCCGGCATCCTCCGAGACCGGAAACTTTAGCGCCAGGGGCGGTCACTCGGAGATGACTTCCGGCCTTTATCATCTGATCTCGCCCTCTCACGTCTGGCTCTCACCACAGCAGCCAAATCTTGCCCCGTGGCCGTCGAAGCTAGTGTAGGGGGCAGTCTCACAGAAACTGACGTGGAAACGTGCACGAGTCGCGTGCTTTGCACGTTCGCCAACATCGAGGACAATGGACGTGCGTTGTCGTCTGCCGCGGGCTGCAAGCTCGGGCTTCGCGCCCAAGCTGACGTCACGTGCGTATGCGCGGCACGTGCAAGGCGGATACATCCTGCTTCCAGGAGCAGCCGACCCGACACGTGCCTGACGTCTGCGGAGTAAAGCGGAGAGATGGAAGTAGCGGCTTGCCGGTGCCTTCCAATATGACAGGACAGGGTACAAAGAAAACATGCACGACAGCTACCTATTGGGTATATATGTATGCGAGCGGGTCTACGACCAAAATATGCGATTAAACCATTACCACTGCATTTTTGTGATTATAAATGTGTGAAAATTCTTGAAACAACAGAATAACAAATCAATTACATTTTTATTAAGGGTTGTCAGGCATTAAATGAAATTTTAAAACAATAATTTTTTCCCATTAACTTACGCAGGATCAAATAAAAGAATTTAGATAATGTATTTCTACAAAAGCCAGAATGGAATCCATCTCCAAAAATCAAATGATTCGTTATGCAACTGAATATCTCCCACGTGTGCATAACACTACATATAATAGTGCAAAACAAGTATGGGTTGCGGAAATAAACTCAAGATCGAGATACAAATATTTTTGCTATTAATTTGCGAGCAGTTTATGGCAACATACACGAGGAGACATTTTTTTTCTCGAAAGTTTTCTTCCCTAATGGACAAATTATCACTTCGTTTTTCTCATCCAATTAGTTTCTGATCCCCCCCACCCCCACTCCCCCCCCCCCCCCCCCCCCCCCCCCCCACCCCCGCACCCCACCCCCGCACCCCACCCCCAACAATCTGCTCGGACGTTAGGCGAAAGAAACGCTGAAACACTTTCCACGAGCACTCCTCCAAGTGACTAATTGCAGTTGGGCTGATGAGGACACGGAGCACTTTACCAGCTTGACAGGGCCAGCACCAATTTTCGGGATTGAGCCACACAGAAGAAAGCGTTAAAGGAACAAGCGCACGCTCGCAGCTAATGGAAGCAACTCGGGCCCAGCGTCAAGGCAAGCAGGGGAAGATTGGGCTGAGACACTGATTACAGAGTAGAGAGCAGATTCATCCTGCCTAATGCCCGGGTCGCGCGACGCTGACAGACGTAATATGGCCGCCACGGTTGTGGCAGACGCTGCAGCCGACGTCACGGCCCCATTAGCGCATGCGCACTAGCGGCACGAGGCAGTGACACGACGACGCACGCGAGGCAGCGGTTGGCTGTTTTTGGGAGGGTTTCAGGGGTGGGGTTGTGTGTCTGGGGGCGGAACTGAAAGGGCGGGGGTGGATTGTGGGTGGAGCCACAGGGGATAGGTTTGGGAGGAGATTGTCTTACCTGACCGTCAGGCGAGAAGCAAAAGGGGAGGGCGAGGGGGCACAGCGCTCCGAAGTGGTTCGGGCACTCGCTGTGCACGTGCATACACGTGGGCCATTGTTCCTGTGAGTTTTCGCTTTCCAAGCGCTTCCGCCTCCTTCGCGGCCCCACACTCACCAGGTGACGCCGGGCAGGGCGACGCCGCGTGCACAATCACGTGACCATAGCAGCGCCCCCTTCCACAATTAGTATTGTAAGGGGAGATGATCTGAAATGGTCACGTGACCCTCTCCATGCGCTGCCGGTATGGAGGACGACTGGAACTTTTTGCAGCAATTAGAGTTGCGTCTGAGAGGGTGGCTTTTTCAGAGCTAATGCAACGCCCTGCAGCAAGAGAAAATGGACAGCCTGAAAAAACAACTAGCGGTTACCACAACGAGAAAATGCCAACTGCAAACTTTTCCCTCGTTTCCGAGTTAACTTGTTGACCCCAAATAGCGGGTCTATTCCCATTCAAATATTAGGAAGATAACCTGGCATCCAGTGTTTCTAGAATAGTCATCGGTACTACAGCCAGCAGTTGACTATTCTCAGCATGTTATGCACATTTAAAATGAAAGAATACGGTCACTCAAAAGTTCTGTGTTCTCGGATTTCAATTTGCACAATGTAACGTTTCTTTGTTTTCTTCATCTTCTTTGTCGTCAGTGCTGCCTCATTACGTTGTTTATCTCGCCTGTTGGGAAACAGGTCCATCTCTGCACTTAAAAGTGTGTGTGTGTGTGTGTGTGTGTGTGTGTGTGTGTGTGTGTGTGTGTGTGTGTGTGAGTTTGTGTGTGTGTGTGTGTAATGTGTGTGTGCTTGTGTGTGTGTTTGCTTGTGTGTGTGTGTGTTTGCTTTTGTGTGTGTGTGTGTGTGTGTGTGTGTGTGTGTGTGTGTGTGTGTGTGGTGTGTGTGTTTGTTTGCTTGTGTCTGTGTGTGGTTCTCTCTCTCTCTCTCTCTCTCTCTCTCTCTCTCTCTCTCTCTCTCTCTCTCTCTCTCTCTCTGAATGTGTGTTTAGTGGATTTTTCAATAATCCTCACGTTGTTGTTATCATCGTTATTATGGTATGGTGTTTTCGTCGTTAATGTTATAACTATTCATGTAAGAAAAACGTAAAACCAACGCGACCAACATAGTTTCTTAAGACTAAGGACTTTGCGCACATGAGGGCAATTATTAACTCGTGTTGATATTTACTCATCACTTATTAAATGTCCACAATATTTGGAGAGAAAAAAAATCGACGATAAAGTATTTCATAAAGTTGACCTATTTCTTGTTCGTTAATACTTCTTGTGCTTGCAAGGAAAACGCATATAGACAATAACAATAAAAACAGGTACGGCTTATATCAACGGCAAGACAATCCTTTCCCTAGACATACCACAATTTATACACACAAAAACAACTTTCAGTTTACGTTTCTTTTATAATCTAAATTACTCGTGTGTTTCTACATGAAAATGCATTAAATTGCGTAACTTTTTAAGACTGATTAACTCATTGGATCAGTGATCTTGTTTTCGTATATTTCATAACTGTCCTCAGTGGGGACGTACAGAACAGCAGCACGAAAGTGCCGTGGTGTGAGCGGCTGTCAAGCCTTATTGATGTTCGCATTGCATCGAATGCCACGATGAAGCGCGGGTTTCGATTGTGGTTTTTCATGACGGCTCCAACTTTTCACAGCTGTTTATCATAGCAATGTACGTGGAACGTAACAATGCCTCCGACCAGCTCCAGCATGTTACCCAGCCTTGTTGTTAACGCCATGCATTTGTGTTGTTGAGCCTTTGACCCATTTTCTGTTCCTTCTAACAGCGGCAGTTTTCACGAAAACTTTCATTTCGTGGCATCTTGCTTTGGTCTCCAAAGCTCAACCTACTATTACCTAGTGAAGAACAGTGTTGCCTGTGTTTACGACATCCTTTGCTATAATTATACGGGTATCACATTTCGTTGCCTCTTTCCAGGAGAGTGGTTCAGCTCGGACATCTGGGCGGACTTCGTGCACCACTACCAGTCCGGCTACAGTGAGTGTATGCGAGAAGTCATCCGCTACATGACGGACGTCGAGGGCATCGACGTCAACGACTCGCGGTGCGTGCGCATCCTGTCCTACATGCAGTCCCGCTTCCGCCCCGAGGCATCCATCAACGCTGGAAACGTACACAGGGAGGCTCTGCAGCGAGTGCTGTCCGGAAATAAAAACGTGGATGGCGTGTCCAACTCCCCCCACAGCCACTACCTTCGCAGCGTCCACCGTTACTCGCCTTACACTCCCTCCACCGCCCACGCCTCCTTCGACGAGAGTCACTCAAGGGAGAAAACTCTTCCGAGTACCGCGCTGTCCATGCTGGCGCCTACCAACAGTCTGCACTGTCGACCGCTAGCACCCGTGCCCAGGCCAACGCCGCCCAACCCTTTCCTGGGTTTGGGGCTTACCGGTGGGCTGAGTGGCTTTTCTGGCCATGGAGAAACCTCCAGCAGCCTTTCGGACAGGTCCATCCTTCACAGGCCTAGCAACTGTCTGAGGTGAATCACCAGCATGGGGCTGGCGTGACTGTGTGGAGAGTAGGCCTAACTGAAGGAGATGCTGTACTAGGCGTGAAACCGAACTGTTCACAATGACGTTGATTCCTACATAAGTGCTGTCAAATGGACCAAACAGATGGCAAACTGAGGATTTGAAGTGGAACGGTTTAAAAGAATACGACTTCTCCTTTGCATCCATGACAACAACAAAAAACTTGGGATGAGCATGACTTTATTTATCAAATGGAAGGAACAGTTTTGTCATCTACGACAAAATGAGATTGAAAGAATGGAAAACTCCCCGCCATGTGTTGGCGACCAGCGCAGTGGACCGCAAATTTTGCACTGCGCACACACCGTGGAAGCGCCTTTGCCACTAGTTCTGGGCCGTGATGAGTGGTCCGGTCCACCTGATGTGTTCCTCAAAGAAGAGATTCTCTGAGTCGAAACTGTGGAGTTTCGTTTAACCTAGGAAAGCTTTTTGAGAAATGAATGTCAGACTGGAGCAGCTATTGAAAGTTTCTGGGCTGTTTTGAGCTGGGCTCACACTCTTCTGGAATCCTCATTGGGGACGCTTGGGAACAAAGTGGACAGATGTGCTTTACGGATACGATCTCAAGTTTCACACTCGGTCATCGCGTGTTGATAGATGTTAAACGAAAGTTTGCTGAGCTCAGTGTTCAAATCGTCATAGCTATCTCACTGCATTTTGATTACATTGCTCCCGGCTCATCATTTGGTCAGGCGACACACACGAAGTTCTACTCAGAGGTGAATTTTTTTTGGGTACGATATCGAAATAGATGTTTTGTTAGAGTGTAAATACCTACATCTGTCTCGGTGCTCTTTGTATATCTGTCGTATATGTCACAGAAGGCCACCTACCAAATAGCAATTTCCGGCCTTAAACTTGACCTAGCCATACTGCTGAGGTATATCATTGCCAAAGACGTTAATGCAACTCTTGCAATGAGTTTTTTAAGCTTGACACACAGAGACCGATTCTGCATTTTGACAGGCACGCAAACCAGAATAAATCAACGGTGCAAAAACACGTTTGTTCAGATTCTACACACTTTAATGGGCCGTCGCATTCTACAAATTCTATATAAAGGGCAAATGAAATATTTACAGAATTTTCGTGATAAATGAACCCTGCAAATCTAGCAAACGATTGTTATTGAAGGAGCAAGGTAAACATGTATTTTATCCAGACATAAATGTATTCGCCTTTTACTACCAATAAATACATCACAACTCCTTGCGTGTCGGACTGAAAATTGCGTAGTAATGCATTACTGAATTGTGACGCTGAATATAGTGTCTGCATTCATGTGTATTGTCACTGGTGTATGTGCGAAAGTCTTAATTATTCGAATATCATCCTAACAGCATGCGCATTTTTTAAAAGTCTGAGATCGCGTTTGCATGCACCATAAGCTCTAGCGTTCCCTAGACAACGGGAAAAGCCACGCACCGTGGGGGTTTCCGTGGTCCTCCGAGATCATACAAGCACGTGATGTTGACGATTTGGTAGTTTTCTTATTGCAGTAAACGGACTTCGTGTGAAGTGGCTAGTATGAGTCGGTTAAGGAGGTATAATCTTAAATATAAATAATAAATGATGATGATGACGACGACGATTATTAAAGATGATGATGCTAATGGCAATGACGACGACAACGATGATAAATCTTAAAATAAATGGAGATTTTGACTTCTGGCATTTAGTAGACGACACAATTCTCATGCGGGAGAAGAAACAGAAATTGCATTCGCCATAGTTGCTGCTACGAACTGCAGCTTCCGGTAACAACCCACTCGAGGGTAACTTCCAGAACTGCGTGAAACACATCGCCCTTGTATTTCCCATGCGCCGACTCAGTTTATATGCTGGATGAATGATGACTGAAACTTTGTGGCTTACCAGCCTTTGTAGGCTATGTGAGGCCAAAGACTACAACACCACGTACTGGTTAAAGTTAGAACCGGTTTCTCGATTTCCTTAGTCTTTCGCCTTTTATGCACCACATTTATGAAAGACACAGTGGGCCTGTTCCTGCCCCAATCTACAGGGGGTTTCTATGCAGCTAAGTACCATTGAATGGGAGCAGACACCTCAGCATTCATGTCGCATTCGAACCTTTCATCTTTCTGGATGATGATGATGATGATGATGATGATGATGATGATGATGATGATGATGATGATGATGAAAGGAGTTTTTAGCCTGTCATCCTTCGTTGGCTGTGTAAAGCCATTGATCACGACAACAACTTGAGGTGGTTCGGGTGATACGAGCAAGTCAAGTCTCGATTTAAATAGTTTGCGTTTGGAGGCGCGGTCTGTTTCTCCTTACTCCCAACCGACTGGGGGACCCGGAAAGAGAATGCTGCAGACTGTGGAAGGTCTAGTAATGTAGGACACTCCCTCTCTTCTCGTCTCATCCACAACCTCGTGTCTGCAACAGTCAGGGAAACTCATCGACCGCGTCCTGAATGTCTCGTGCACCCAGTCATGCGCAGAAAAAGCCAGCGCAGTTCCCGTCCTTCCTCTCGTTTCCTGGATGTTCGAAGAGACCGGAAGTGGAGCCGGGCAGGCGACTCTCACCATGGCGTCCAGGGTTCGCTTCCAAACAAAAGGACATTTTCATGGCTTCGTGCTGCCTGCGATACGCGCTCCGGCACGTGCGCACGCACGCGCCTAACGAGACCCCAAGCGTGTCCCGTCACGTGCCGGAGAGGACGCACGCGCAGCGGCACGGGCCCGCCACGCGCATCCGCGAACAGGCGGGCTTTCGCGCGCTCCCGGCACCCGCAGTCACCATTGTGCTTCGGGCCACGACAGACATGCGCAGTGGATGCCACTAAATATTCTTTTGACGCAGACAAATTAAAACACACATTGCGCATTCGTCACCCGCGCACGGGGAGAGAGGGCAGGAGACTTGGGTGGAAACAAGGATGCCGGGTCAATGAAAAATTCGGATTCGAGCGAACAACGTAATGCTTTTAGCATCGCAGCTGCCGAGCACGCGCATTACGTGGAGATTATCGATGCAAGTTCGGGTTGATTTTCCGATCGAACTCTCCAAAGCCTCGGGCCCATCTCGACACATCAGAGATTTTAGAGTCTAACGAATTATGTTGTCTGTGTAAGACATCTTCGACTTTTAGATCATGTGGCCATGAAGTCCAACTCTAAAGATCGAAGGCATGTGTGACAAAACTAATCTGATCATGTTCTAAACAGAGAATTTATCAATAGCTCTCAGACAGATTTGAGATACAGAGACATTGCATTTATTATTTATTTCAAAGTACACACAGTAAATCGAATCGACATTCTTTCATTGTGCGAAGGAAATTTAATCACCATTTCTACTAGATTTACTTAGAGTTAGAGCAGAGAAAATTGTAGGGCAACTTTCGCGATGAGTTCCTACAATAGATTACCTGTTTTGTTTTGCAGCATGCGCACCAGCTGCATGATTGCTCGAGGCAAGTACGAACACCAAAGGCGGAGAGAGAGAGAGAGAGAGAGAGAGAGAGAGAGAGAGAGAGAGAGAGAGAGAGAGAGAGAGAGAGAGAGAGAGAGAGAGAGAGAGAGAGGGAGAGGGAGGGAGGGAGGGAGGAAGGGAGAGAGAGAGAGAGAGAGAGAGAGAGAGAGAGAGAGAGAAGAGAGAGAGAGAGAGAGAGAGAGAGAGAAAGAGAGAGAGAGAGAGAGAGAGAGAATGTGTGTGAGAGAGATGGTGTGTGTAGAAGAGAGAATGAGAGAGAGAGAGAGAGTGAGAGAGTGAGAGAGAGAGAGAGAGAGAGAGAGAGAGAGAAAGAGAGAGAGAGAATGTGTGTGTGGGAGAGAGAGAATGTATGTGTGGGAGAGATAGAATGTGTGTGTGTGTGTGTGTGTGTGTGTGTGTGTGTGTGTGTGTGAGAGAGAGAGAGAGAGAGAGAGAGAATGAGAGAGAGAGAGAGATTGATTGATTGTTTATTTCGGCCGACGACCCACCAGACAATTAAGACATGTACAGTATTACGTAAAACAATACAGTAGATATTGATACTATTAACATCTCTCAACTAAAAGAACACGTGAATCACAGTCTGTTACTGTTATGTCAAAAGCAGCTCTCAGAGAGCCCAAACTGATAAGAAAAATATGTACAGTTTATAAACACTTGTCACCCAAGAGGTGTACGAGCGACTGTAAATATAAAAGTGGACGTTATTAACATTTAGTAAAATAAGCTTTGTCCATGCTTCAAAGCTAAAATACATGTACACCAACCAAGTCGCGTCCACCTGCATCCTGCTGCCGGTCACCCTACAACACCTCTCTAGTTATCACTGAAAGACATATTTCTTAACAGACAATCCTAGTTTTTGTGAGACGGATGCTAAATTATCTACTTGGTTTTGTAGACCACTTGGTGTAGTTGATAAAAGCACAACATCGTCGGCGAACAAAAGTAAGAATATTTCCCTTGCTCCTGGTAAAAACTGCACTCCATGCATACGAAATATAGAGAGAAAATATGATCGGCGACTCGCTCGCCCCCTGTCTTTCACCAACCGGGCAATCGAACAGTTCTGAGTACGTTGAGTTCCACCTAACGCGGGCATGTACTTGGGAATACACAGATTTGAACATTTTGATGAACTTTGTTGACACACCAGTTTTCAATAACACCTTCCACAGACATGTTCTGTCCACTGAATCAAACGCTTTCTTAAAATCTATGAAAGCTGCATAAAGCTTTCCCCTACCCACACCATGGACATTCTTAACTATTGCTGAATGAAGGATAAAAATGTGGTCAATTGTGGAATGTTCAGCTCGGAAGCCTGCCTGCTCGAAACATATTTTGCTGTGGTCTTCTGCCCACGTCTTCAGGCGTTCCGTCAGAATGGATAAAAACAACTTACTCATAGCACTAAGCAGTGAGATTCCTCGATAATTCGATGGGTTCAGCTTATCACCTGCTTTAAACAGAGGAATGATAACGGAACGACCCCACTTATGGGGAAAGTACTGTCTATCATACAGGTAAGCAAAAAACTCGGTTAGGAAAGGCAATACCTGGTGACCAGCTAACTTAAACAGGTCATTTGGGATTTCGTCCACCCCTGGTGCCTTCCCCCCTCTCATCCTACTTAATGCCCATTTTATCTCCCCTTCTGTGATAGGGGAGTTTAGGTCCTCATCAGAAGTAGTGCCGCCAACTTCAGAGAGAGAGAGAGAGAGAGAGAGAGAGAGAGAGACAGAGAGAGAGAGAGAGAGAGAGAGAGAATGAGAGAGAGAGAGAGAGAGAAAGAGAAAGAATGTGTGTGTGTGAGAGAGAATGTGTGTGTGGGAGAGAGAGGAGAATGTGTGTGTGTGTGTGTGTGTGTGTGTGTGTGTGTGTGGAGAGAGAGAGAGAGAGAGAGAGAGAGAGAGAGAGAATGTGTGGGTGGGTGAGAGAGAGAGAGAATGTGTGGGTGGGTGGGAGAGAGAGAGAGAATGTGTGGGTGGGTGGGAGAGAGAGAAGGTGTGGGTGGGTGGGAGAGAGAGAGAATGTGTGTGTGGGTGGGAGAGAGAGAGAGAGAGAGAGAGAGAGAGAGAGAGAGAGAGAGAGAGAGAGAGAGAGAGAGAGAGAGATTGATTGATCTCTTTATTGCGGCCGACGACCCGTCAAGAAGATAAGACTTACATTTTGTACAAACGTAAAAGCAGAACATGGTATGTACATACGTAGAATTGTTACAGTAATGAAATAGCTATAAAATATCGCATAATTTAACAAGAAAACTGCATACTCGCACAGTGATTGTAGAGACAAATGGCTAATGGTGCACATCAGCCATCAATGTCTATTTGACAGTTTGGAGAGTTAAATTACCAACAAGGGGAAGAACATAACTCATAGTGCTCAAAACATTTCAGTCTGGTAGATGATGCCTTAACATCTTATATAATACCCGAATCATTGTTAATACACTCTTCACAGCATGGCACACTCATCGACTGTGTATTTGGTGCATCACGAAACACACGATTTGTGTACTGTTTTGTCTGCATGACATGTTGTATATTCATTGGTAACATTACACATAATTATTATCGGAATTTATTGCACAGAGAGAGAGAGAGAGAGAGAGAGAGAGAGAGAGAGAGACAGAGAGAGAGAGAGAGAGAGAGAGAGAGAGAGAGAGAGAGAGAGAGAGAGGAGAGAGGGAGAGAGAGAGGGGGGGGTGATTTTATCTCGGCCTAAGACCAAGCTTGGCCATATGAGCATACATCAGGTTAAAACATTCAGGTTTTCATATGTACAGAAATGTTAAAATAGATATTATATTACGGCCATTGAAATGGCATGAATAGCATATTCATACATCGTCGCGGATATGATCTTATGGTAGCTCACCGCCTCTGTGTCAGAAACACGTCTATACCAGTTGGTGGAGAGAGAGAGAGAGAGAGAGAGAGAGAGAGAGAGAGAGAGAGAGAGAGAGAGAGATAAAATGTACAACCGTATACACAAATGTGACAAGGTGACTTTGAATCCAGAAGGAGTTTAACAACAGGTTCTGTAAAAATCTTTATGTATAATTTCTCGTACTTAAAAAGCAGTCTGTAGCTGCTTGAGCATCTTTAATACAACAACATACATTAAACATCGTTTGGTCAAGGTAAAGTGTTCTTTGTTAGCGTAGTAGCTTGTTTCACTTCCTTTTCTTTTTTACTGTCCATTCGCATTATCAGGTGGATGTTCTAATTTCTCGAGACGCATTTTATACGCATAATATACATACATTGCGACATCACGTGTTTTTCTTTTGTCACATCCATCCATTAGCTGTGCCTCACATCTATATTTTAACTTCTGTATATGTTTAAGAATATATTTCTTTCTGAGGTCATTATATACGTGACAACGCAATAGAAAATGACTTTCATCCTCGGTTTCCTTGCAGAATGGGCAGTCTCTATCCGGGCTTTGGTCTGAACTCCTCATATTCGCTTTGAGGGCATTGTTTCTTAGTCGGAATCTGACAAAAGCATCTCTGAACTTTTTAATGTTTATAAAAGTTAGGTAGCTTTCACAATGAAATTTCCGTTTGAAGGAACTATAAAAAATGAAACGATCACTGCTCGCAAGTTGCGAGTTCCAGTCTTGACGGTAACAGTCACATAATCTCTGTTTGAGTGATTTGATGAAGCCTTTATCATTACTTGTCCCGCTGTTCAACCACACGTAAGTAAAACCATGTTTTGCTAAACACAGTTCGACAGATTTAGTCCAGTTGAACTTATCAAGGACATTTTCCTTCAGTAACATCAAATACGCCTGTTTGGGCAGCCTGTCAATTGGCATCTTACACAGTCTAAGCCAATATTTCACTGCACGTACTAAAGTATTTATGTATAAAGGGTATCTACCCAATTCGCCATGACACATCGTGCTGGATGATTTAACGTCAACATTTATGAACCGTTTACATGCAAACAGATGGGCTCTTTCTATGCACACAGAGAGAGAGAGAGAGAGAGAGAGAGAGAGAGAGAGAGAGAGAGAGAGAGAGAGAGAGAGGAGAGAGAGAGAGGAGAGAGAGAGAGACAGAGAGAGAGACAGAGAGAGAGAGAGAGAGAGAGAGAGAGATGCTGCAAAGTACTATTTATGTCAGCATAAACTGCAGGAATAAATCTTGGGTCGATAGTACAGCTTCACAATGGAGGCCCTAAAAGTAATTTTGTTGATAACAGGCAGCTCGGTTTTCCCTTTCTTTTGTAATTAAAGGTACTTATCCTATCTCCAGAGAGAAAACAATAGGAAACCCATTTTTCCCCAGGTAGCCAAAGGCATCCGTGAGCCACACAAAAGTTTAACGTCCTCTTCCTACACATTACACAACATTTTCCCTTTCTTTCTTTTTGGAACATGGCAGATAAGAGTTTCATCGATGCATAGGTAGCAGTAATAAGGCTTTGAACATCATTGAATAAACGGCATCCGTCGCGTCACAGTGCTTTGATTAGTCTGGAACATTTCAGTCGAGCATTGTGTATCATGATGTTTCGTTGTATTTTTGGTTTTTATTATGTCCCCACGCGGGTCGGTTTAAACCGGCCGTTAAGCACTGCGATGGCATCGAGCATCATTTGACCGCACGCTCCCACTATAGTTATAGAAGTCATCTGCACACCCGAGTGCCAACCACCTCGCAACCTTTCTGATGTTACGGATATTTTTTGTTGTTTTGTCTTGGTGTTTGTTAAAGTGATTGTCAACATTTTTATTTGTTGCCAATATTCCTTTTGTAATTAAACGTTTGTTTCAATTTCAAAGGAGCTCGTAGTCCTTTCCTTTTTTGACTCTCGTGTATCTGATGTTAGGGAACGTAACATGTGTGTCTGTATGCATCAGGGGCGGATCTGGGGGGGTGCAATGGGTGCAATTGCACCCCCCCCCCCCCAGCGGGACAAAAAAAAGAAAGAAAAAAAAAGAAAAAAAAAGAGATATGTTGATAATGTAGTAATGTAAATGTAATTGCACCCCCCCCCCCCCCCCCCAAGCAAAAAGACAAAAAAATGAGAGAGAGACTCGGGGAAAGAGATGTTGATAAATATTGGAATGTAAATATAATTGCACCCCCCCCCCCCTCCTCGGCTTAAAAAAAAGAAGAGAGAAGCTGATAAATATAGTAATGTAAATGTAATTGCACCCCCCCCCCTCCCTCGGCAGAACAAAAAAGAGAAAGAGATGCTGATAAATATAGTAATGTAAATGTAATTCCACCCCCAGCCAAAAAACTAACTAAATAAATTAAAGAAATAAAATACATAAACAATGATAATACATAAATAAAAAAATGGAAAGAGAAATATGTTGATAAATATAGTGATGTAATTGCACCCCCCCCCCCCCCAGCCAAAATAAAAAGGGGTGGGTGGGTGCAGAGAGAGAGATGCTGATAAATATAGGAATGCACTAGTAAAATTAAATGTAATTGCACCCCCCCCCCCCATATAAAGATTATTAAATTCGAGGTATGATCTTGTTGCAAAGACTTTTTCCTCATGTTGTTTTTGTGAATTGTGATTCTTTATTATTAACATCGAACTTATTTAGCACTGTACATTTTCGAGCATGTGCTTCCCAAGAGAGAGACAGTTGGTCCTATCTCCACCCCCCACCACATCAGTGGCAAAATGTATCGCCTGAAAATAGCACTTTACACGCTCAGATTGCACCAGATTGCACCATTTTGCTTCCTTTTTAAAAAAAATTCCGGGGGGCATGCCCCCGGACCCCCCTAGCATGCTCGGCGCTTCGCGCCGTCGGTTCGGCGCTTCGCGCCTTCGCTGATAAGATACAAAACAAAACAAAACAAACTTTGCACCCCCCCCTTTCAAAACCCAGATCCGCCCCTGATGCATGTTTCATCATTTTATCTGCTGTTGTTGTTTTGCGCCATTTTTCACATTACGAGAACATACACATGGCGTAACATCGAAGATGGAAAGGGTTAGTTTTGAGGCCATCTTTGAAAGAGGCCAAACATGGAGGCGACTTCAGGGATTCCGGAAGCTGATCCCACATTCTCTGTCCCACTACACTAAGGGACTGGTTGCCATAGCTTCTCAGTCCTTACTGTAGGACTGCAGGAAGTCACCCGTCTGAGGACCGAAGACTCCTCGGGGGTTAGTGCTTCTTGATGAGGTCTGTGAGAGAGGCCGAGACATGACCTGTTGCCAAACGCAGGTAAACTGGAAGCCAATGATGATCGTGAACCACTGAAATTTATAATATGCTTATAAATAGAAAATATCATAGTATAAACTATTATCCCTCCAGGTTTACTGGAGGTCCTACAGACTTTATCCCTCCAGGTTTACTGGAGGTCCTACAGACTTTATCTGTCTGTCTGTGTGTCTGTGTGTCTGTCTGTCCCAACTTAACGGCTGATATCTCAAAAACTGCTGGACGGATTTCCTAGACATTTTGCACACTAACTGGAAGTTAGGTCCGATTGAATGTATCAAATTTTCAGTATCAAGGCTTGAAAAGAAAGTGGTTTTTTAAGGTCGTAAACTCGAAAGCACCTCCCTAAATACTCGATTGATGGAATGGCGAAATTGCAAAATGTGTGACGTCATCAATAACGTGACGAAATTTTATGTGTCTCTCTGCCTGTCAGGCCCGACTTAACGGTTGATATCTCAAAAACTGCTGGACGGATTTCCTTGACATTTTGTACACTTACTGGAAGTTAGGTCCGATTGAATGTGTCAAATTTTCAGAATCGAGGTTTGAAAAGAAAGTGATTTATTTAGGTCGTAAACTCGAAAACCTCCCCCCTCAAAATCATTTGACGGAATAGCCTAATCGAGTCAAACAGAGTTATCTTTTCCTACTTTCACAAAACAGTGGCTTCTTCATACGTTGAACGTCTACGTTGAACAAATATTTTTCCGTCTGCATTTCTCGTACTGGCGCAACTTGGTGACTTGAAAAAGTCGCTCCACTCCCCGTCTATGAGATCATTGTACAATTTGTAAGCCTCTATTAGGTCACCACGAATCCTTCTTCCCTTCAGTGAGTGCAGATTCAAATACTCTATGATCTCGCTGTAAGTAAAAGTGAATACCAATGTCTTTCCACACGTTGCATTGTCTTTGACATCACAGTTTTTAACAAATTCAGCATTTTTAACAACAGAATTTTCTCCTGAGGTTCAACAGTGAAAGGAATCTTGTGCATCACAAATTACGAAGTTCGATTTTTCTGTTCTTCTCGCGTTTATCATTGTATGCTGCTCGATCGTCTGCTGCTCAGCGCGCAGATCATAATTATGCGTCCGGTGTTTATTTCTTTATTAAGACCAGCTTGTTAGGGACGTGCTTTTCCATGGAGAAAATTGTGTTTAGATCTTTTACGAGAGATATAGTTTACTGACACCTTGACCCTTTTCCCAGCTTTAGTGTAGGGATTTTCATTTTAGTGTTTACACTCGCTTCTCCACGCACTCGGCTAATTAGTGTTCATGTTTACAAATTACGAAACAAACGGTTTCTCACATACATATCGCTTTCAAGAAATACTATAAAAACCCTTGCACGCACTTGCATTCTGCTATTCATACACTAAACTTTATTCCTCACGCACGTGGCATAATCTATACAACACATCTCGCACAAGCGCTCTGGAGGAGACACGCGAAAACGGGGAGATCACTCTGTCGGAAATCTCGCTAAAATCAGCCGAGTGTGCGGTCTTAGTAATGTATGGTCTTTGGCTCAGTCTCTTAACCCTGAGATGGGTTGATGAGGCACCACTGATGACTTTCGGACAATCTTCCTCCATCGATCTCTATCCTGTGTGGCTTGCTGTGAGTCAGCAAAGCTCAAGCATGTCCACTCTTTGATATTGTCTTCCCACCTCTTTCTCTGCCTGCCTCTCCTTCTCCCACCTGGTACGCGTACGGTACCTTGCAGGATGGTCTTGGCCAGCCCACTGCCTCTTGACACGTGACCGTACCACTTCAGCTTTCTGCTTTTCACGATTGAGAGCAGGTCTTCGTGCTGTCCAATTGCTCTCCTGATCCTGTTGCTGACTTCCTCATTCGTGACATGGTCTTTATATGAGATGTTCAAAATCTTGCGGTAGCAAAACAATGGCTTCTTCGTATGTTGAACGTCTACCAGCAGACGCAAAAAAGCGGTACTACGAGAAGATTATTGACGTTGATGGGTTAGATCCGTATGAAATACCAAACAGTTCGTTCTATCATCCATTTTTCTACAATTTACAGTGCAAAATACGAACCAATTGGGTTTACGGAAAAGAACGTTATAAATGCTTTACAAACACTCAGCCATATCAGTTTTCAATGGCACATTTGGTAGAGCATTGAACTCTTGGTCATGTGTGACCAGGTTCGATTCTGCGCTGAAACTTTTTTTCTCTCTCTTTTTTCGAGAGGTTGTGGGTTCGAACCCGACCTGGTTTTTTGTGGTTTTGTGTGTGTGTGTTTTTCCCCCCCTTTTCTCGAGAGGTTGCGGGTTCAAACCCGATTAAAAAAAAAAATGCCAAAACCTGGAGGTTCAGCGCCAGCGGTTTTTATAGCCATCACTTCAAGACCGGGCAGGTGAAACTGCTGAATGCAGAGCGCAGACAGGAGCGCCGCAACTCCAGCCGACCAGAAACAGCACACAGATGCGACCTTTGCAGGAGAGATTGTCGCTCTCACAATGTTCTCTTCAACTACAGGCGACACTGCTCCAGCCAAGCTGTGCCCCCTGTGGATTGGGGGTAATAAAAGACCCACCGCGACTTCCCATGGGATTCTTAAGAAGCGATGAACTAGGGACATCGTGACATGATTTGCGTTTACTCTGTTCTTGTGATTTTCGTGCTCAGTGGTCTTACATAGCCTACAATGGCTGAGAGGCCGTAAAACTCACTCCATTCATTAATCCACTCCAGCCAGGCAGACAGGACAACTAGGATGCGTCTCCCACGACCGAAGAGGCCCTACCTATGATAATATGAAACGAATATCGTCTTTTAGCGAGTACATTAATGCGTTAAGTATTTTCTTGCTCAGCATGCACGATGGACTTTCAAACCACTCCAAACACACACACGACCAAGCAGAAATCCAGCATGGAGCTCTGGCGATTGCGGCAAGACTTCAGTGGTGCTGAAGATGGGACCGCAGCCTTAACTCAGTTGCAGAGAGCCTAAGGCAATGAAAACAGACTACGACTGTGTCCCAGTTAATCGATGCTGCAGGTTTACATAGGCATCTTCTTTTAGCAAGGACAAGCCAGCAAATTTCTTGGAGACGTTTGCCTCCCTACCTAATTACTGCTCTCCACAAATTGCAGTCGATGGCCAATTGTTCTCAACTGGCTGTCTGGATGTCATAAGACTTCAAGAACATTTTAAGGCAGTCTTTTCCCCCAAAAAACAAGTGTAGTGATCTGCTGCGTTGGGTCCAGGGGTCCTTGTTGATACAACTGTCCATGTCCACTTGTGCCTTCTTCAGCCTTCTCTTCATTATTTTCCCGTATAATTTATTTACATCAACTGTGATGGATGGATGGTGTTTTACGGCCTATCAGCCTTTGAAGGCTATGTAAGGCCACTAAGCACGAACATCACTAGAGCAGTTTAGAGTAAACGGAAATCAAGTCACGGTGTCCCTAGTTATTCGCCTCTTACGAATCGCGTCGGGAGACGCGGTGGGTCAATTCTTACCCCGAACCCACAGGGGGATACATCAACTGTGAACAAAACTAATTTCATTCATACTCATGATTTTGGCAAGCAATGCCTGTTGTATTGAACAGGAAAACCCCCAGATACCACAACAAGTGACTTCCATCATTTATTTGCTTAGTTCTCCAATCTTAATAGCTTTTAGAAGTCTTTTGATGGACTGACTTTACAAGTCATAATTTACACTGTACACATGACTCACCGATCAGTACAATGATACAAAAAGTACATTTCAAAGAGGTTTGCATATACATAAATTTAGAATTGCAACAAAGAAAATGACAGCAAGAAACGATGAAAATTCAATAATGAAGGACAACAGAAACAAGAACTCAGTTTATGACTTGTCAGTGCGAGAGCTGTCATCACAGCATCTTAGTGAGACATCTCTCTCCTCCACAAACACTGTTGATGTATCTATATCCTTATAAAGCCTCCTGCCCATTAGACTTACCCCAACATTGAGATGATTTATCATCATACAGTTTACAGTTATCTTGCAAATGTGCCGTGCTCAAGGCTCCAGCCACATCCGCTACCACTGCTGCATCCACCCTCGTCCTCCTGTGTCCCACGTGTGGACGAGTCTTCCAGGCCAGAATAGGCCTCGTCAGCTATCTCCAGACCCACAGTTGCAGACACTTCACCTGACTAAAGTCGTGGTCAATGTCGGAAATGAAGGATGAACAAGAAAAAAAAATGCAAGTATGCAAACATTTTTGCTTTTCCAGCAACCAGCTCCATTTAGCTTTCCCCCCTGTTCCTACCTTTATAAAATACTTTTCTTCTTCATGCACTTGCCTATTTGAATGACTTTGTGTTAAGCTAAATTCATACTGCCTATTCAGGCTTGGTGAATAGATAATTGGTCTCACAGCACCAGGACATTCCCCCTCAATAGTTACTTATATCAACCTTGGCCAAGGTCCTGGCAATACAAGCATGACCAGAGCTGCCTGTTATAACAGAAACTCTCCCATTTCTGTGTCATGATATCCACTGCTTTCTTCTTCATTTAATTGCAATGGGTCCCTTAAAAAAAAAATCCTATTGCTTTCATTGTTGGAGAAACTTACAATGAGGCATCAAAATTAAATGCAACTCTTACCATTCCACGGTACTGTCCATGAAAATGAGACTTCTATTTCAAATGGAGTATCATGGCATGAATGGTGCCACACATCACATCTAACGCAACGGCACACAACCCCTCTACTATGCATCGACTGTGGACCGTCTTTGCTACATTTCTAATCATGCTAAAAACTAAATATTGACTTGGGTAATCCACAGTAATCGAACAGCTTCATTCACATCTATAGGCTTTATCTCTTAAAATACACACACATACACTCACACACACACACACACACACACACACACACACACACACACACACAAACACATCAAACAAATAGGCTGATGATGCCAATAAAATGAGTAGTCGCCACTTGCATTAAATGACTGGAGTTGTATTACTGACTTCTGAAAAAGCCTGTGCCTCCATGAAACAGGAATTCCTTTTCAAGCACACCAATTTTGTCATGAAGAGCTTGTGAAGCCAGCACAGTGCTAGTTGATCTGCATCAAATGGTCCCTCTAGCGGGAACGTCGGGCATCTGCGATTCTCCTCAAGAGCCTAAAGCATGAGTGGCTTATACTTCTCCGTGCTGATTGTGCTGTATACATTTCTTTGTCAAGCCTAAACTCTCTCTTAGCAGGAGGCTCTCTGCCAACGCAAGGGTGTACATGGCTACAACAGCATGTGAGCTGCACTGCCAAGCCTCCAGCAGTCTCCTGCCTGGAAGTGGAGGCAGTGTCCTGCAACTTCCACACAGATGGAATCCCCACTTAACCAAGAGACAGGGCAGCTGCACATCTAGCATGCTGTGAGAGTTACAGGGCCGGAGTCCTGGGCAGTCTTGGTGCTGATGGCTGGTTTCAGTTCTTGGATGTGGAGGCAGTGCCCATCCTGTTGGGGTCCTGTGAGGGGTAGTGCACGCCCCCTACATGGCGGGGAGGAGGGCCAGGTGGGGGGCGCATTGGCATCACACCAGGTGGTGGAGGAGGCATACGCATGTCTGGAAGAATAGAGGTGGCAACTTTTATAAAGAGTGCTGATGGATAGAATCAAGTATGAGGCCGAGATGTTGGTGAAATTCTTCACAATCCATATCATAAAGTGAAATCATGCACGAGTCATCAAAAATAAGAAATAGTTTTAAAAAAGAGTGCTTTTAAGGAAGACATACTACAGTCCATTATATTGCAGCAAAATTTCCACAATCAGTCTCATATGTATTCCAACCTTTGTTGACACATTTGTTCAGTTTATAAATAAACAGCAACTGTAGAACTGTATTCATTAGTCAGTCTGGTCTGCTTGACTTTTGCATTTTAAAAATCTCTCTTTGCTCTGGAAGTGAAGACAGTATCATAGATATGATAAAGATCAATATAGGTATAACACCCTTCTCATTTCTTTCACTATAACAGATGGACAATCTTGACAACAGGTTGTTAGTGTCTGATTGAGCATCAGCATCATCAAAACTAGCATTCTGTAAACCCGAGTATTGACTCTGGCACAGTTCGCAATGAATGCGTAATAGGCTTGACCCTTGGCATTACAGCCTTGCGCCAAAAATAGTTCGTTCTGATACTATTTTTCTCTCCACTTTTTACAGAAATCATTCAGATGTAAAAACTTGGTTCCATTTCAACACAAACATTTTATTGTATCGAATAAACGCTTGTTTGTTGTCTCAACAAGAGTAAGTTAAGAGTTTTGTGCGAAATAGACTTAGAACTACTTTAACGGCATATGTCAGTGAGCACATCGGCTATACCACAAGCCTCTCGTGTGACCTCCGCTTGCATAAATTGGCCAAAAACCTTCCATCACGTGATGTGAACTGTGCTAGAGATACTTTTGCCGGTAGGCGAAATCTCTAGTTTACTAGAATGCAAAACTAGGCAAGTGAAGCAGAGGTATAACTGAAGATAGTTCCTCCAGTGCCTGTGTAACTGTGGTAAAGAAATAAGAAAATCCAAAGAAGCAGGCCACATTACAGCAGCCTTCGTTAAGACTGATGCAAGACATGCATGGAAAACAAAGGCACAAGGGATAAAAAAACAAAGAAACAAAAACCCATGTCCCAAATAAGTACCAGACACAGACACAGACACAGCAACTGGCAATGCAGGCACCAGCAGGATAAGATCTTCAGACCTTGGCCAAGGAACCTCTGCAGAAGCTATGGATGCTTGTGTTATATCGGGCTCAGATTTTCTCGGGCTAGCAAAGGTGGAAGTTCCCACAGCATAAATAGTATACCTAACTGCACACAAGCAATCGCAAAAATGCAAGCAGATCAAACTGCAGGTAGAGCTCATATAACACACAACACAAAATAACTTCTTCTATGTCATTAGTTAAAAAGCGAAGACATGTTACAATGAAGACATGCAGAATGAGGCATGAACCACAAAAACTATACTTTGCATTGTTTTTTTAAAAATCTAGACATAGAGCCACTAAGCAATCATCTCCTTTTAGACTGGAACTTGGTGTTCTCTACTCAGTAAGTGATGTCTCTACTTACTGGGCATGAAGGGGCCGGGGCCATGGCCAGGTCCAGGGCGGGGGGGCATGCCCCCTGGGAACATCATGGGGGGTGGGGGGAGACGAGGAGGCATGCCCTGGGGTGGGGGGATGGGAGGCAGTGGGGATGAAGAGGGCTGGTTCAGGTTGAAGTAGTTGTTGGTCAGCTCTTCTGGAGGCATGGGCAAGGCTGGAAAACAATAACAGGGTATACATGAATGTGTGGATGCTGTGCCGCTTGAAATACAGTTTGTGCTGAATTTTAAACAAGCAAAAAAAGTTTATATTCATTATTTCATGAATTCTTTTTATTAGAAAAAACTTTATCCCTCCAGGTTTACTGGAGGTCCTCACAGCTTTATCTGTCTGTCTGTCTGTCTGTCTGTCTGTGTGTGTGTGCCTGTGTCTGTCAGTGCTGACTTAACGGTTGATATCTCAAAAACTACTGGACGGATTTCCTTGACATTTTGCACACTTACTGGAAGTTAGGTCCGATTGAATGTATCAAATTTTCAGAATCGAGGTTTGAAAAGAAAGTGACTTTTTAAGGTCATAAACCCGAAAACTTCCCTCCCCCCCCCCCCCCCCCCCCCCCCCCCTAAAATGTCAGTTGACGGAATGGCGATATTTCGCCTTTTCCTTCACTCCCGTCGCCAGCAGCGTTTCTCCCACGCTGTACGAGCGCTCACCAATTACATAAATAGTTTTCGTGATCCTCTCCAGAAAAAAAATCCCCTTTGCTTTAAAAAATCCCGTTTCACAGTCAAAATTGTCCACCCGCGCGGCCGGACCGACTCTTCGAACAGCTGCTCCGTCTGAGCACAACACTATCAAGTTCTGTTTGCGTGGCCCAATAGTAAACTTAGCAGAAATAGACCTTGAGTATCCTAAAATGTACAAGACCACTCAAATTTCATGAACTATCATCTATTTGTCTACAATTTACAGTGCAAAATACGAACCGAGGGGGTTTGCGGGAAACAACGTTATAATTGCTTTACAAACACTTAGTCATGTCAGTTCCAAATGGCTCATCTGGTAGAGCGTTGGACTATTGTATTGTTAGGTCATGCGTGAACGGGTTTGAATCTGCGCTGAAACCCCCCCCCCCCCCCCTCTGTTTTCGAAAGGTTGCGGGTTCGATCCCAACCTGTTTTTTTTTTTTTTTTCCCGTTCCCCCCCCCCCCCCTTTTCTCGAGATGTTGCGAGATTTAACCTGATCTTTTTTTTAAAATGCCAAAACCTGGAGGTTCAGCACCAGCGGTTTTTATTCTTTTTGCATGATAACCACTAGCAGTGTATCAAACAAATGAAACATCAACTATTAAACCCCCTCTAAAGCAGGTACCTCTCTCTCTCTCTCTCTCCTAATCCTAAAACCTCAGATTCTCACAGTAGCATGAACAATATCTCCTTTTGCAGATTCAAACATCCAACTGATACAAAGGCCGGGAAAAATGCTAATTTTTATATAGTTTCGTTCTGAGCAGGTACTTATGGATCGTCTAAAGAGACATCCCAACAAAAGCCACCTAGCCTAGAACTAAAATGGGGACAAGACTGTTTAGTTTTAAAACTCACTTCCAAGCTTGCAACTGAGGAAAACCCAGTGAGGCATCAACTCAAAACACTTACCATTCCATTATCTAGCCTATTAAAAAAGTTTCTTTTCATAAATAAATCTTCAAAAAGAGGGAAACAATTTTCTTAGTCAACTAGGAAGAAACTCATCACATTTTTTCCCCACACATTCCTGGCCTGCAGTCTAAAATCAATACTTCGCACTTCATCAAGCTGTCAGAGGAGAACAGTTTTCACAGACTCACCTCCAGGAAGACCAGGGACAGGCTCCAGGGAGGGTTCTGCCTCGGTGCCGTCCTTCTTGACAAGGATTCCTTGCTGGCCCTGGGAACGCCCCCACTTGATGTTGAGGCGCCGGCCCTTTATGATCAGTTTGTTGAAGCTACGCTCAGAGGCAGCCTCCGCAGCTGCTCGAGTCGTGAACTGCACAAAGGCGCACTGCTGCTTGCTGACCATGTTGATGGAGCGAATCTCCCCAAACTGGTAGAAGTAGTCCCTGTAAGGTATGAAGAAGAACAGTGAAATATCAGCATCTTTCAGGTGCAAGGCCGAAATAGAACAATGACCAAAATTTACATAAGCTCTGTTTGACAGCATTATGGTAAAGAAAAGTCACAAAGATTTGGTCTCAAATTTTGAATTAGTTTCCCATTTCTCTCTAAGTACCCCAGCAGTTTATATTCTGTGTAGAATCCATGAGCATGCTAATATCTGTTTCCAAAGACTGAGTGTAGTAGAAGTCTACATGACCACATTTCAGGTCTATAGCATAGTCTCAGTTTTAAAACGGAAGTTAAGCCCGAGTTTCGTCCCTTACTTACAATAGTTCCAGTAGACTGGTCAAGATGGAAGCTGATGTGATGATCGCTAGATCGTGGCAAAAGGATGACATTAAAGCATGCAAAAAGATTAATTAGATTAAAAACTAATCGAAAATAGTCATATTAGACTGTTTTAACGTATACTTTCTGCACAAAACCCACAGAAGATAAGTAAACAAACCACACCATAAGTACCTAGCAGACGAACGCGATCGAACCGTAGCCACTACGCCAGCAGACGATCGAGCTAGTGTGATATAATGTTTCATGTAAAGCTCGAATGAGTAGCCGCAGATAACTGTTTAGTTCTGGCTTGAATTGACAATTTTGTTTCCCTGGTCTGGCGAGGACAGAAAATTCACTATCATCGAGTCGATGAGTGATCAACTTGCCCGCACTCGGCGTAATGTATAACTTGTAAGATCGGGTCGATGATGACAAGAAAATGGCATGAAAACACACAAAAAGTTTAATTAAAACTAAAATCACCGATGATATTAATAACTGACCATTTTAACACTTACAGCTAGTACTCAAACCTTACAACGCAAACAAAACACACCTGCCAGGAGTGTCCCGGTCTCGCATCAAAACTCAATGCACGAGTGATCGTTTCGCTATCTGATCCGACATGGTAAGCTGGATAGGCCAAGAAACCAACATCTAAATCAGAGTTAGTTGATACATTTTTCTTCCTAAGGTGATGTCCGTGAGGAAGAAAACGGGAAGACAGATGGGACATCATCACCAAATACAGGTCCACGTTTTCCAATAAAATGTTCAGAGCAAACGAGTGGAACTTTGACCCTGTTGTAATCTTGTCGAATCAAACGTAAGCGCTGCTCCCAGGCTCGTTTAAGTTGCTTGTTTGCTGGAATGCCATGTAGCTTGACAACTCTTCCGTCAATAATTTTGCCACGATGGTTATGGCAAATGACACAGTACTGTTTTCCACCCCCACATACTTTGAGCGGTCTAGTATTCAGTGCAGACGCCATGTTCAAGACTGCAAACCGGAGCTAACGGGTTCTACCTAACGCGTTGTTTTTGACAAAAGAGCGCCGAAGGATAACTCGTACCCGCCCGTTTCTGAGTGTGCTATTATCATGAAAGAAACTTTTGATATGAGCATCTGAGCAAATGCCTGACAGGTGGGGATCTGGAAAGTTTCGAACACCAAACAAGAGACTGGTCACCAATCAAGACCTACCTGAGATCCTTCTCGTCCACCTTGTCCCCAAGATTTCCCACATACAGTGTGGTGATGGCTCTGTCATCAGGCACCTCCAGCTTGGGCATGTTGTTGTAGCGGTTCAGCAGCTTGTCGGCCACAGGGTCGTTGGAGCCATGGTAGCGGTCCTTGATGTTCTGGTCAGCGAGAGGGTCATCAGGATCTGTGGGCTTCTCGTGCCTGTAATAATGACCATGAAGCTTGTCCACTGCTGAACACAAAAAATAAGTTAGCATGAAAGTTCATACCAACAGCCAATCAGAATCAAGCCTGTGATAAATTCCATTTGCTACATTTTTTCAATGATGCCTTCACACATTTACATATGGTTCAGATTTTAATATTTCAAGGAAGCAATGCCATCAGAATGTATGTCATGCCTATGCTTTATTACCAATGATATGAATGTCATCGCAGCAGACCCCGACCAATTTGCTGAACGAATCACGCAGATTCTGCGTAGTAACACAGCTCACCCAATATGAAGGCAACTATAAAGACTTTTAATCATACAATTCCAGAACATGGCTGTGAGTAATCTTAAAAAATGTGAAAATAATTAGCACAACAAATGCAATCTACTTCAAAACAAAAACAAAAAAAGAGAGAAAGGAAAGAAAGAATGAAAAAGAAAAAAGCCATCTCTTCCAATACAGAAAGAGGAGAAGATGGGAAGAAGGAATATTTTTAACCTGTAGGGGCACTCCTCGCCTCGCTTGCACTCGCCCTTCACCCAGAAGGAGCAGATGTGGGGGCGGTTGCGTTTGTAGTAGGGCGTGGTGCGTGCCAGCTTGAGCAGCATGTCACTGGGGGCCTGCGCCTTGCCTGCCAGAGACCCCACTGGTCCCGTCCCATCACTGTTGGCCAGCTGTAGGGAAACCAGTTGCACGGTTCACATGCAGTCTACTGGGAACAAGATGCCTCTACTGTAGAATACAGGTAGATGAATGATTAGGTGTGATCACATTCTAGTAATAGATGTTAGCTCAAAGGGAAAACTCAGCTGTGTGATTTGAATATATCAATCACCTAAAAGACATAAGTGTTATTGTTAAGACTACAAATTAATCTAATTAATAAATTATTCAACGATGACTCCTTGAAAAGTTATAAATTAATAAATCGAGTAAGTTACTCATTCTTTAAGCAATGCCGAGTTGTGGTAAAGCATTGTTAACATCCTATTACCGGTCAAATGATAAGTCCATCCAATGAAACCTTTCAAATCCAGCACTAAGAAGAAACCTGGAGTCATCTCTGTCATCTGTATAAGCCAACAACAAAAACAAGTTGTGGTTCAGTAACCCAAGTGACCCTATTTTTTCTTCTGCTGACCCTAAACTTTTTTGATTATGGAAAAAAGGAAAGAAAGTGATGGTAATTGACAAACGAGTGCTGTCCCACCTTCCCTGTCCTAGGAGTACTCAGGAAATCCACTTTTCATATTTTAATGATGCAATTTTAGAGAAAGAGAAACTTAATTAATGTAGCAATGCCCGCGCCTTCTTTCCGGTATGCGAAAAATGCAAGCAAGCACCACCACTTCACTTTCATGGCTAATTGTGGACAATCCACATACTATTCTCAATAAAGACAAGAAGGAAAGTTGTTCATAAAGGTTTCAAGAACATGTGTGTGTGATTTGGTGTTAATCTGCCTGATTTCCGCCGAGAAAATACAAGCTGATTACGTAAAAGCACCCTTCGCCGCTACCGCCTTGCGATGGCACGGCGGAGTTCGCATTTCGCGACTCGGGTTGGTCTCTTCAAAACACTCGTCCGTCGAAGTTTCTCAATGGATCAAGTTGAAACTTTACAACCCATCAGAGGAAAGCTTGCTCTTTCGTTCGGTGTGCGTTATAACGTCCGATGTTTTTACAGACGAAAGATATTGTGGTAAGTGTGAAGTGAATCCGATATTTTTCAATTATTTGCTTAGTAAATCTGTTCAAATCGCTCTATAACGCGTAGATTTGAATTCCTCAAGAATTTCTCTTTTTCATAATATATTTGGTTTAATTTTTGCGATAAGCATGACGACGGATTGTGCATTTTTCTGAGGTACCATCCGAAGGATTTATATATCATTTACGAATAGGCCTACCGGCCGCGGGAACAGACATTGTAATGTGATTGCCGCTGGTCACTTCAGCTGCTTCGCAACCAAAATTTCACTTAAATTTAAAGAGATATTGTTCAGATGTACAGAATCAATGCTTACATATGTTTTTGTGTGGTTTGGTTGTGTGGATTTGTTTTGTTTCTTCAGAAAATTCCAGTCGCTTCGCTAGCGACAAGCGTCTTGTGGGCCAGTCCATTGTTGAAACCCCCCCAACCTCTCAATCTATTTTTAGACCGCTGCAGTTTGAATGGCGCAGCTTGCCAATGTGGAATGTTCCGACGGGGGGAATGGGTTTAAGTGCTTCACAACATGAAAAAACCCCACAGTAATTCGTTCTACACCCCCAAGGCCCCATCCCCTTCAAATGAATAATTACTGTAAAAGATTATGTTTGACTTATGTGTTTAATGTCAGTTAGCCTAGTTGAGTGTTTTGATTTATTGTTTGTTTCAATGTTTCTTGCAACAGTCTGGCCCAGATCTTGATGTCTCATCTGATGATGTTGTGGTTCTGTAGAGTGTAGACACTAGACAGTGTAGAGTATAACCACCCGCCCAACACACAAATTCCAGGTGATGCTTTGTTTGGCTGTATTTCAGGAAATAGGCTTTTGTGATATGTCATACATGTAAATTGTGTGTTCATTACATTAACACCATCACAATAAAGTTGTATGTTTGTATATATCATGTGTAGTTTTTATTTTGTTAATTTCTCATCTTATACTTCAACTGTTGTCAAAATAATGCACAGTTCACTTCAAATCACAATGCACTAAAAGACAATGAAAGTAAGAGACAGAGCAACATAAAAATTAAAAAAATTATGAGAAATCTTCATTTTTAGCAAACTTGTGCTTGTTTTACATTTCGACCAATCAGAACACATTTAATTAATTATGCAAATTCGTGTAATCACAATTTACATATTTTTCATTTATTTTCATGGATGGAATTATTGTACATTGATAAAATGCCAGTTATATAACAGGATACTGCATATTATTTTGTGTCCTTTCAAGAAATTTGAAACAAGCGTAAAATTTATGCAAATTTTATGCAAATTAGCGAATAGTAATTTAGTTATGTCATTTTTGATGGCGCCATTGGATTTGGTTGAATTTTTTCCATGGGTGTGTGAATTTTTATTAATATACTCCAATAAATGTAAGAATGACACTAAGAAATG
>JAWQFJ010026619.1:0-42500 GCA_034096865.1 Theodoxus fluviatilis | reverse complement strand
ATTTTTCCTATGTATTCAGTGTTTGATGTATTAAGCATTAATTAGAGAATGGAGACATATTAAGAGGAAATTATTTGCTGCTCTGAGAGAGAGAGAGAAAACAAATGAACGAACGAACAAACTTATTTTACAAGGGTAGTGAATTAGGCAGTAGTGCCTTTCTTACATTCAGCCCTTGAGGCAAAAGATTCAAATGTGAAGAGAGAGAGAGAGAGAGAGAGAGAGAGAGAGAGAGAGAGAGAGAGAGAGAGAGAGAGAGAGAGAGAGAGAGAGAGAGAGAGAGAGAGAGAGAGAGAGAGAGAGAGAGAGAGAGAGAGAGAGGAAGCCTTTTAAGAATTTTTCCAGTAAGTCACTTTGAATCATTAAAACAAGAAAAATGTAAAAGTTATGCATTAAAATATTGAAAACATTGTGAATGAGACATTGCTCCTCAGCTCTGTTGAAACATTGTTGTCATTTTAAATGAATGGTTGAGAATGCTATAAAATAAAAAGTATGTCTGAATGACTATTCAGTAATTCAGTGATAGTTCTCTACATTTGATGTTGTATATGCAAAATCAGCCACTTTTGAAAAATTCTTATTAAAAATCTTTTGAGCAAAAGGTCAGTGTGGCTTCGTGAGAACACTGTTGATTTAGCTGTAACGTCCTTGCTGCTCTTGTTAGAGGCATTGAAACCTTTCCAGACCTGGTTAGGTAAAGAGTGGTGGATGAGCAATGCAAGTGCATGTCCTTGTTTGCAGGCTGTTTCATCTGCTGTCTTCCAAATGGAGGATTCAAGATTTTCAATGTTGATCCCCTCTGTCAGAAACTAAGTGTCAGTGAGTATTAAAGTTTCCATTCTACATCATTGTTTCTTGTCTCTAAATACAGTACTTACTTACTTACTGCCCGTCGACCCTAGCAGAGTATGGGCCACCAACCACAGCTCTCCACAGTCCTTTGTCCTGGGCCATCCTCTCTAGCTGGTTCCAGGTGTAGCCCATCTTATTGGTGTCGGCCTGAAGGTCACGCTGCCAGGTGTTTCTTGAACGGACAGAAGGGTAGTCGGCTTTGTGGCTTCCTCTAGGCTTTCACCACACAGCGTCATAGGTCTTCGCAATGAAGAACCTTCCTCTCCCAGGATAAAGGTGTCTGTTTCTTCTGTTTTGGGCATTTTTGTAGCGAGCTCTTTTTTACAGGGTGGGGTTGCTAGCCCCACGCCCAACTATCCTCCTTTTGCAGCCGGGCTTGAGACCGTCCTTGGCGGAGTTTCTAAATACAGTAAAATCCTCTATTTTGCGACCTTTGAAAAACCTACCCAATCAGGTCTTAATTTGGAGTGAGTGGTAAAATGGAGGTAAGGAGATTTGAATAAAATGAACAGAATGTATTATATATAGGAATAATGCCAACATAAAACACAATGCAATACATGCACAATACATCTTTTTTACTGTTAACTTGGAATAAGCTAGACCTCCTATTCTACTTTTTAAAAACTTACATGTATGAACAAAATACAGGAGATAAAGGAACTTTGAAGAGGCTGATATATTAGCATGATATTATCCCTCCAGGTTTACTGGAGGTCCTACAGACTTCATCTGTCTGTCTGTGTGTGTGTCTGTCCCGACTCCACGGCTTATATCTCAAAAACTACTGGACGGATTTCCTTGAGATTTTGCACACTAACTGGAAGTTAGGTCCGATTGAATGTATACAATTTTCAGAATCGAGGCTTAAAGAGAAAGTGGTTTTTTAAGGTCGTACACTCCAGAGTGCCTCCCCAAATACGCGATTCATGGAATGGCGAAATTGCGTAATGTGTGACGTCATCAACAACGTGACATCATTTGCAAGTAGAATTTTGAGGATAATGGATTTCGTACACTCGGAAGCACCTCCCTCGATAGTCAATAGATGTAAGAGCCTAATCGAGTCAAACTCTTCCTACGTTCACAAAACAACATTTGGCTTCTTTGTATGATGAACGTCTACCAGCAGACGCAAAAAAGGGATACTAGGCTGTGTTGGCATCAAATTCATTCCATTTGTGAAACTGGTAAAGTATATGTACCATCTAGATCGTGGCCTTCGCAGGTTAAAAGCCTGGAATCGCCCAGCGAATTAGCTGAATGTCGACACAATCACGCGGCACTGTTGTACATTTGCAGTCAACGTAAGATCTCGTACAACGATTTGATTCAAGGCCTAGTGCTAATTGTTTTGATGGTCTGGTCTCAGTGTCACAAAAATATGATGATTTAATCAATCCCTGATTTAAAAAATAAGTATGTTGCCCTATATTGATCGACATTCTGAGTGAAATAGATCAATTTCACTGTCCTGCCCGGCGAACTAGCTTGTTGCCGGCTGTATCGAGCTTGTGTGTTCGTGTAGGCCTACTCAAAAGTCAAAATCACAGTCGTCTCCGAAACAAGGAATAATCAGAGTAAGGAGGGAAAACATTTCGTTTGTTTTGTTTTGTTCTTGCAGCACTTCAAAGATGGTGTGTAGGTCTGTGACTGACTGTCTCCATGTGTTTTGTGGTGTGTAGGTCTGTGACTGTCTCCATGTGTTGTGGTGTGTAGGTCTGTGACTGTCTCCATGTGTTGTGTGTAGGTCTGTGACTGTCTCCATGTGTAGTGGTGTGTAGGTCTGTGACTGTCTACATGTGTTGTGTGGTGTGTATGTCTGTGTCTGTCTCTCTCCATGTGTTGTGTGGTATGTAGGTCTGTGACTGTCTCCATGTGTTGTGGTGTGTAGGTCTGTGACTGTCTCCATGTGTTGTGGTGTGTAGGTCTGTGACTGTCTGTCTCCATGTGGTGTGTAGGTCTGTGACTGTCTGTCTCCATGTGTTGTGTGGTGTGTAGGTCTGTGATTGTCTCCATGTGCTGTGTGATGTGTAGGCCCCAAGCTAAAAGACACATTTTTGTATGATTTGTTGTGTTTTTTTAATGCCAAAACCTGGAGGTTCAGCGCCAGCGGTTTTTATGTACATGTATACAACTGCTACTTGCAAATGACATAACCGATTAGGTGACTTGCATATGTTCAATTTTGGCTGCAAAGTTTCCGTCTGTTTCAAGGGCACCTTACTTGATGAATGTCTTTAAGGGATTAAAAAAAATATATACTAATAGATGGTACCGCTGTAACGATCGCTGAACTGCTTACTTGATCGTTTCATTCTTTTTTAACTCTAACTCCATGCTAATTGAATGGCCAACAGGAAATTGACCTAACTTCAACCTAATTCTAACTTTAACCTGACGAATGCCAGACCACTGCGGTCACTGTCAGTGCTGCCATTGGAGTAGCCTCTGCCTCCTGGCCACCTGTAAACCAATGCAGACATGTTCGCAGCAAAATAAAAAACCAGGCCGCCAGTAGCAGCCTCTGCCTCTTTAGTCACTGGCGCGGCAGCTCGCTCGCTGCAAGTTGATACTATTTTTACCTATGGGTATGAGACTCAAACTGTTGAACCTGCGATGGCTGAAAATTTCTGACAGTTATCTCATGCAGAGCAAAACTTGTGCGACATGTTTAGTACAAAGCTTAACATTTCTCTTTTGGACAAAAGGGTTATTCCGTAATGTATGAAAGTTGTCTGCCCCTTGACCACAAGTCGCTTGGTCTTGGGAGACATCACTGGACGGCAAGCAATTCTTAAAGAACATGAAGTAACTCCTACTGCACTAAGTGTGCATAACAGCACTCGCAAAAGCTGTCATTTTGGAATGGACAGTAACTGCAGTTGCATGTGCTGCTAAAGGGACTGCAGTTTTGGGAAATCTAGGAAATCCCGAGAATTGACGGTTGTAAGTCACGTTTTGAAGGAAGTCATTTAAGAGAGGTCACTTTGATAGGAAAATACATCCATTAAAATTTGTCAAGCCGCAATCGAGAGGAAGTCGTTCAAGAGAGGGTCGTAAAATAGGTTTTACTGTACCATAACCACCTGTTACACCAAACAGACTGTAGTCTGACAAAAGAAAGACACAGAATCCCTGTTGGTAGGGTACCAGTTTGGTTAGGTCATGAGTCCAGATGTTTCAGAGGTCTTTTATTGAATACTCTAGACCTGTTGAAGCACGTGTATTTGTCTGAGTTCTGTTTTGCTTTTAGCATTGAGTGTCTGAGGAGGTAATTTTCCCTTAGCGTTTTTAGTTTTATTAAGAATTTTCAATACTGAAATGTTTTTATTCTTTTTCTTAAGTCTGGTCTGTTAGGAATTAAAGGACCATTTTAGAAGCTGGTGAAAATATGCATGACTGAGTGAAACCAATTATTCTAGCATGCAGTACAACAGGGATATCCACAATAAATGCATTGTTGTGTAGAACTTTCCACTGGATATTTTGCATAGTGGGTGATCTGTCTTGAGGCACGTGTGAAGAGCAAGGGGAAACTGTTCTGAAAGCCCCTGGCATCCCTGGTTTGCAGAGAAGGATGTGGGCAAGCTGGAGGCAGCAGAAATGCTGCACCGCTCCAGTGTCTTGGCCCTGGTTGGCGCTATGCCTGAGGCCCAGGGCTACGCACCTTGCCAGACAGGTGAGTGGGGTGTGTTTTTCACAGTGTCATTGTTGGTGTTGTTGGTATTGTCGTCACTGCATGTGATGTTGAAGGATTTGTCTTCCTTGTCCGTGTATCCTTTTGTTCCATGTCCTCCATCTGCCTCAGCTGTTTCTGCCTTATCTATTACTCCTTCATCAGCCCATCATCTGCTCTATTACTCCTCCTGCCTCTGTTCTTCGCTATAGCTATCTGTTGTCCACTAAAGAGTTTTTACGCATAGAGTACGTGAAATGGTTTGAAAGTAATCTTGAAAGATCAGTGCCTGTTGCATACATGTATTACTGATGTTCACTCTTCAGTAGTGCCTGTGAGCAAGAAACTGAATGGTTGATCACATTCCTTTGATCAGTCTGCTGATGCAGTAATGCAGTCTGTGATGTAGTTGCTACATAAACTTTTTGGTGGGGTTCATGATTTTTGAGTACTGTATGGCTGAACAGGTAACATGTATACCTTGAAAAACAAATATGACACTTGACAGGCATGTATTTGTTGGATAGGGAGGAGACAGTGGACAAACAGAATAGACTTAAGGATGGGCAATTGCCCCATGTCTGAAAGATGCCTCCGCATGGTGCCTAGGTGCTGTTTCAGACTGGCCATGCTGATGGACTAATGCTACTGGGGCAAGCTCAGAAAGCTGAAGATCACAGCACCAGCTGATGAGAAAGTTATCTGAAAGATTCAACTGCATGTTACATGCCACCTGTGCACACTGCCTTGTAGTGGCAGGATGAGGGACTGAGTGGTTTTACTTGCAGTGACTCTATGGGATGAAAGCGCCAGACCTGAGGGGAAGCGCTCCAAGCAGCTGCTGTTTCCACAACCAGTCATCACTGTCCGCATGCAGAAGGACAGGTGAGGAAGGCATAGAGGGATTGTTGAATGGGAAAACCCTTGTAAATTCCCATTGAAGTAGCTGGTTCCAAATGGTGGAGTTGTGCTGTGATTCCTACCTTTCTTGCCACTTCTGAAATCAAACATAGCAAGGTTGGGAATTTCTGAATATCATTGTTAGGTGACAAAAAAGATGGCTATTTTGTTTGGATCAAACATGTGATGGATTGGAGAATATATTGATTGTGCAAGGTTGATCTGTTCCAGAGTTTCAGCTGCACAAAAAAGGACAGCACACTTTGAGACAATTCTTTTGGTTAGATAATAGCTCAGACATCTCCTGTACTCCTTCTGAGTATAATAAGAAACATCCTTTTCCATGATGCCAGCTGCTCTGAGACTTTGCATACTGCACTTTGACTCCCAAGTGATTAGTGATCCAAGGACAAGCCTTTAAAAGTGGCGTCTTCATTTGATGCCAAAAGCACACATGCTCATTGTCCTGATTGATGTTGTGTGTATTTTCAAAACTGCCATTGGCACTTGCAGACTGATAACAGTGCTCCGGAACCAGATACACATCTACACGCTGCCAGGGCTGGAGAAGCTGCGCTGTGTGGACACAGGAGACAACCCCTATGGTGAGTTCCTCAGATTTAGACCCCACTCCTCTCACACAGGGCAGTGCTGGCTGAGCTCCCATAGACTGGACCTCTTGTTTGGTGATCAGGCTGCAGATGTGCTTCATGCCCTCTCATTTATCTCTCTAATTAATTGGGTGTTGATGATATTTGAGAGGTAGTGTTGATAGTAAATGAATTCCACTTTACGTTTTTGACTGAGAAAGTGCTTACTGAAAGCAAAATATTGATTGTCATCATCATCATCATCATCATCATCATCATCATCATCATCATCATCATCATTATTTGTCATCATTCGTCATCATTCGTCATTATCATCATCATCACCATCATCATCATCATCATCATCATCATCATCATCATCATCATTGTCGTTGTCGTCGCCGCCATCGTCGTCATCATCATCATCATCATCATCATCATCATCATCATCATCACCACCACCACCATCATCATCATCATCATCATCATCATCATCATCATCATCATCATCATCATCATCATCATCATCATCATCATCATCATCATAGTTGTCAATGATATTATGGGTGTTGCTGATGTTGGAGAGGTAATCCCAGTCTTTCAAAATTTATAGTCTTGATAGTAAATGAATTCCACTTTCATTACATTTTTGACAGAGAAAGTGCTTACTGAAAACAAACAATTGATTGTCATCATCATCATCATCATCATCATCATCATTTGTCATCATTTGTCATTATTCATCATCATCATCATCATCATCATCATCATCATCATCATCATCATCATCATCATCATCATCATCATCATAGTTGTCAATGATGTAATCATCATTGTTGTTTCATTTTTGTCCTCAACATCATCATCACTATTGTCAACATTGTCATCATTATTATCATTGGTGGCAGCGAGATGGCATTTTTAAAAATATCATGTGGTCATCATCACCATCAGTAGCAAAATCATCATTGTCATGATATTCATAATTTTTAATGTTATCATTGTATTCATCCCCATTGACATCATGCACTTGAGTCCAGGTTATGTTTGTGGAGTGGCTGTGACAGAGGGATGGACGGGTGCCAGTAACTGTGTCTTGCTGTGCCAGTCAGTAACTGTGTCTTGCTGTGCCAGGCATCTGTGTCTTGCTGTGCCAGAAACTGTCTTGCTGTGCCAGTAACTGTGTCTTGCTGTGCCAGTAACTGTGTCTTGCTGTGCCAGTAACTGTGTCTTGCTGTGCCAGGCATCTGTGAGGTCAGTGCCTCTGCCAGGCTGCTGGCCTTTCCCCATCTGAAGACCAGCCAGATCCAAGTGTTGGTGAGTTTCCAAGGCCAGCTCACAATCCAGGCCTCTGCATACCTCCCTCCTTCATACCTCCTCCTTCATACCTCCCTCTTCATGCCTCCCTCCTCATGCCTCCCTCTTCAATACCTCCCTCCTTCATACCTCCTTCCTTCATACCTCCTTCCTTCATGCCTCCCTCTTCATGCCTCCCTCTTCATGCCTCCCTCTTTCATACCTCCCTCCTTCTTGCCTCCCTCCTCATACTTCACTTCTTCATACCTCCTTCCTTCATGCCTCCCTCTTTCATACCTCCCTCCTTCTTGCCTCTCTCCTCATACCTCCCTTCTTCATACCTCCTTCCTTCATGCCTCCCTCTTCATGCCTCCCTCCTCATGCCTCCCTCTTTCATACCTCCTTCCTTCTTGCCTCCCTCTTTCATACCTCCCTCCTTCATACCTCCTTCCTTCATGCCTCCCTCCTTAATACCTCCCTCCTTCTTGCCTCCCTCCTCATACCTCCCTCCTTCACACCTCCTTCCTTCTTGCCTCCCTCTTTCATACCTCCCTCCTTAATACCTTCTCCTTCATACCTCCTTTTTCATACCTCCTTCCTTCATGCCTCTCTCCTCATGCCTCCCTCTTTCATACCTCCCTCCTTCTTGCCTCCCTCCTCATACCTCCCTCCTTCTTGCCTCCCTCCTTCATGCCTCCCTCCTTCTTGCCTCCCTCCTTAATACCTCCCTCCTTCATGCCTCCCTCCTTCTTGCCTCCCTCCTTAATACCTCCCTCCTTAATACCTCCCTCCTTAATACCTCCCTTCTTCATACCTCCTTCCTTCTTGCCTCCCTCCTTCTTGCCTCCCTCCTTAATACCTCCCTCCTTAATACCTCCCTCCTTCATGCCTCCCTCCTTCTTGCCTCCCCCATTCATGCCTCCCTCCTTAATACCTCCCTCCTTCGTGCCTCCCTCCTTTATGTCTCCCTCCTTCATGCCTCCCTCCTTCTTGCCTCCCTCCTTAATACCTCCCTCCTTCATGCCTCCCTCCTTTATGCCTCCCTCCTTCATGCCTCCCTCCTTCTTGCCTCCCCCATTCATGCCTCCCTCCTTAATACCTCCCTCCTTCATGCCTCCCTCCTTCTTGCCTCCCCCATTCATGCCTCCCTCCTTAATACCTCCCTCCTTCATGCCTCCCTCCTTTATGCCTCCCTCCTTCATGCCTTCCTCCTTCATGCCTCCCTCCCTCTTGCCTCCCTCCTTCATGCCTCCCTCCTTCATACCTCCCTCCTTCTTGCCTCCCTCCTTAATACCTCCCTCCTTCATGCCTCCCTCCTTCTTGCCTCCCTCCTTCATTCCTTCCTCCTTCATACTTCCTTCCTCATATCTCTCTCCTCAGCAGGAATACAGTGAATCTTGTGATTTAACCTTTCCCTGGTAGTTGTGGTAAATGCTGCTAGGTCGAGAGTGGGTCAAGGTCACTAGCTTTGCTTTTTTTAAAGATTTTCATTCCCTTATGAGTATTTCTGGTGTAGATTTTGCTGTGCTGTATTTTGTTGGATAGTTGGAAGGGTATATGCCAAAGAAAAGGATGGATGTCACATTCTAGACATTGGAGTGGTGTGGGGGAATGGGATGTGTATCAATGTGTGTGTGTGTGTGTGTGTGTGAGTGTGTGTGTGTGTGTGTGTGTGTGCATGTGTGTGTGTGTGCATGCGTGTGCTTGTGTGCGTTAGTATGTGTGTCTGCGTGTGTGTAAGTGTGTGTCTGCTTCTCTATATGCCTATAATAATAATAATAATACAGACTATTTATAATGCACATACCTTCCCTAATAGGCAAGCTCATGGCGTGTACAATGATAAAGTCTACACTCATACAAAGCATTCTAACACTCACATACTATACAATTGAAATAAAAAGAACAATTAAATACAATACAATTAATTAAGTAGCAGGCAAAACACGAAACATAAAAGAGGCGCCTTCACTGCTCGTCAGGAAAGACTGACCGGAACAGGTGTGTCTTGAGGGAGGTTTTGAACTGGGACATGGAATTAGAGTGACGGACAGGGAAAGGTAGGCTATTCCATGTTACAGGGCCGATGTAGGAAAAAGCTCGCTGTCCTTGGGTTATCTTTTTGCGATGGGGGACATTTAACGTTTTGGTGTCTGCAGCTGAACGGTTATTTCTAGCGGGGGTGTAGACAGTGATAATTTCTTTGAGTGCGTGTGGTGCAGTTTGATTGAAGAAGTTGAAACACATAATGGCTAGCTTATACTCTATCCTCTGAGCGACGGGGAGCCAATGCAGTGCACGAAGGAGTTTGCATCAGAGTGTGTGTGTGTGTGTGTGTGTGTGTTTATGTATTTGTGTGTGTGTGTATGTGTTTGTGTGAGCTTGTGTGTGTGTGTGTGTGTCTGTGTGTGTGCACGCGCGGGCATGTGTGTGTGTGTGTGTGTGTGTGTGTGTGTGTGTGTGTGTGTGTGTGTCTGTGTCTGTCTGGTCTGGTTTGTCTGGTTTGTCTGGTCTGTCTGGTTTGTCTGGTTTGTCTGGTCTGTCTGGTTGTCGGTCTGTCTGTTTGTCTGTCTGTCTGTTTGTCTGTCTGTCTGTCTGTCTGTCTGTCTGTCTGTCTGTCTGTCTGTATGTCTGTCTGTCTATCAGCTTGTCTGTATGTGTCTCTCGTGACTGCCTGTCTCTTATGTCTGTCAGTACTGTGTCTGTCTCTTTGTCTGCCTAATAAAACAAAAAAAAACTTCTCTGTAAGCAAGGAACATAAGGAAAGTTTGAAGCACAGCATCACATCAGTATTCTGAATTCAGCGTGTTTGATTATGGGGATGTACTCATGCTGCCACAGAACATGGACTCTCTGCTGCCCAACGAGTCAGCATCGCCCGTCATCATGGATGCCCACCGCCACAGCCTGGCATGTGTGGCTGTTGATGCACAGGGCACTCTGGTGGCCTCCGCCTCTCTCAAAGTGAGCTGCCTTCTGGTGGTGGTGATTGTGGTGGTGGTGGTGATTGTGGTGGTGGTGGTGATTGTGGTGGTGGTGATTGTGGTGATGATGATATTGGTGGTGGTGATTGTGGTGGTGGTGGTTGTGGTGTTGGTGGTTGGTGATTGTGGTGGTGGTGATTGTGGTGATGATGATAGTGGTGGTGGTGATTGTGGTGGTGGTGGTGGTGATTGTGGTGGTGGTGGTTGGTGATTGTGGTGGTGGTAATTGTGGTGGTGATTGTGGTGGTGGTGGTTGGTGATTGTGGTGGTGGTGATTGTGGTGGTGGTGGTGGTGATTGTGGTGGTGGTGGTTGGTGATTGTGGTGGTGGTGGTGATTGTGGTGGGTGTGATTGTGGTGGTACTGATAGTGGTGGTGGTGGTACTGATAGTGGTGGTGGTGGTACTGATTGTGGTGGTGGTGGTACTGTGGTGGTGGTGGTGATTGTGGTGATGATGATAGTGGTGGTGGTGATTGAGGTGGTGGTGATGATAGTGGTGGTGGTGGTGATTGTGGTGGTGGTGATTGTGGTGATGATGATAGTGGTGATGGTGATTGTGGTGGTGGTGGTGGTGATTGTGGTGGTGGTGGTGATGATAGTGGTGGTGGTGGTGATTGTGGTGGTGGTGGTGATTGTGGTGGGTGTGATTGTGGAGGTGGTGATTGTGGTGGTGGTGATGATAGTGGTGGTGGTGGTGATTGTGGTGGTGGTGGTGATTGCGGGGGCAGTGATTGTGGTGGTAGTGGTGGTGATGGTGGTGGTGGTGGTTGGTGTTTGTGGTAGTAGTGGTGGTCGTGTTACGGGTTCGACTTGGCTCATTCTTTAAAATAATAAGTCTAGGGGAAAACACACATGCACAGCTGAACCCGCAACACTATCTCACACATTCATTCTATCAAACGATGTAACACGACAAAAATAAACGGCGAGGACACAGCTCAAAATTAAATCCCTTTAATTTGTTTCGATAACAATAAAGAAAAGGTTTGACTGAAGGTTAGTAATAATAATTCAATTAAATCTCTGACTCAAACTAAATATGGCTCGCCAACCAAACTAAGTAAACTTATCTGCTTTGAAGAGTGCATCTGTCATCGAGCGCAACGGTAGTCCTGAAACGAGGTAGCCGTGCTCAGTCAGCACACTTGGAGGGGAGAGAGGGGAAGGGGGAGCAGGGGGCAACCGGTGTGCAGGCAGACACAATGACCCACGATGAAACGTGAATTTCACCCTGGTAACGGGTGAATGTGGAAGAAGGTAGTCCTTTCTGAAGAAACTTGTCCGTAGATTCCAACGCTGGAAAAGTGAGGTGACTTGAACCTTGACCCAGAGGCGGGCGCTTCTGACGCAGGTGAGCGATGTAACTTGACCCTTCGTCGGTGAGACAGAGCAGACGCTGGGATGTCTCGCTTGTAGATTCTGACTCTGGAGAGGACGGTGACTTGACTCTTTGTCCGTGAGACTGGTCAGAAACTGGAGTATCTTGCTTGTAGATTCTATCCGTGAGAGTACGGTGGCTTGACCGTTGACCCAGGGGCGGGCACCCCACTTCTCATCGGCGGTGTGTGTGGGGGTGGGGGGGGGGGGGGGGGGGGAGAAGAAAAAAATCACTAGAACAGTTCAAAGCAAACGCAAGGCAAGTCACTGGATTCCTACGAATCGTGTAGAGAGAGACACAGTGGGCCAACTCTCAACTCTCACACACAGAGGAATATGGTTGGCGAGCCGTTAACATGCTAGCATGACTATTTTTAGAATGGTTGGTGGCTACACTAACTCACACAACACGAGTTAGTAAATACAATACATTCATATGAAAAGGGGGAGGGGGTGGGTGATCTCGCCACAGTGGTGATAGTGGTGGTGATTGTGGTGGTGGTGATTGTGGTGGTGGTAGTGATTGTGGTGGCAGTGGTGATTGTGGTGGTGGTGGTGTTGATTGTCATAGTGGTGATAGTGGTGGTGGTGGTGATGGTGGTGATTGTGGTGGTGGTGGTGATTGTGGTGGTGGTGATTGTGGTGGTGGTGGTGATAGTGGTGGAGGTGGTGATTGTGGTGGTGGTGGTGGTTGTGGTGGTGGTGGTGATTGTGGTGGTGGTGATTGTAATGGTGGTGATAGTGGTGGAGGTGGTGATTGTGGTAGTGGTGGTTGTGGTGGTGGTGATTGTGGTGGTGGTGATAGTGGTGGAGGTGGTGATTGTGGTGGTGGTGGTTGTGGTGGTGGTGATTGTGGTGGTGGTGATTGTAATGGTGGTGATAGTGGTGGAGGTGGTGATTGTGGTGGTGGTGGTGGTTGATGATTGTGGTGATGGTAATTGTTAAGGTGGTAGAGGTGTTTGTGTCAGGGTGGATGTGGAGTGATGCTTAAGGTAGTTGCAGTGGAGGTGGCTGTAGTCATTGCGGTGCAGTGATGGGTTGATGGTGGTAGTGGTGTTGATGCTAGTGTTGGTGGTCAAGATAAAAGTAATGATAACAGTGGTGTTGAGGGAAGTGGTTGTGATAGTGGTGGTGGTGGTGTAGTGGTGATAGTGGTGGTGGTAGTGGTGATAGTGGTGGTGAGGATAGTGGTGGTGGTGATGGCATGGTGGTGTTGGTGGTAGTGATGATGGCACGGTGTTTGTGGCTGTGGTAATAGATATTGTGGTGGTGATAATAGTGGTGGTGGTGATAATAGTGGTGGTGGTGATAATAGTGGTGGTGGTGTTAATAGTGGTGGTGGTGATAATAGTGGTGGTGGTGATAATAGTGGTGGTGGTAGTGGCAGTGGTGGTGATGGTGGTAGTGACGTGGTGATGATGGTGAGAGTGGTGGCAGGGATACTGTGCTTCTACTTATGCTGCTACATAGAAGTGGTGAGAGCAGAGGTGTCGTGGTGATGTTGTTACAGAAAATGGTAATGTGATAAAAATAGCGGTGTATGTCATGCTGCAATGATGATGATAATGATCACTAAGGCATGTGTGAAATATGAAAGTAACTGTGAGAAAATTAAACTGTGAGAGTTAAACAAAATATTCCACATCATTACAAAAACAGTTGTGTTAATTTGTTTCATACATTATTTGATAAACAAGTGTTACTTTGACTCTAAAAGTGAGATGTTAATGAAATCAGCTGAAGTTTGACATATGGCCGGGCCGCACAATGCCTCCCTCATCAGCTGGAACCCCTGGCTTCTGGGCTTTCAGGGCCTGCTCCAGTAATTAGCCAGGGGCTACTGGGCTTTCAGGGCCTGCTCCAGTACCTTAGCCAGGGGCTGCTGGGCTTTCAGGGCCTGCTCCAGTACCTTAGCCAGGGGCTGCTGGGTTTCGGGGCCTGCTGCAGTGCCTTAGCCAGGGGCTGCTGGGTTTCGGGGCCTGCTGCAGTGGCTTAGCCAGGGGCTGCTGGGTTTCAGGGCCTGCTCCAGTACCTTAGCCAGGGGCTACTGGGCTTTCAGGGCCTGCTCCAGTAATTAGCCAGGGGCTACTGGGCTTTCAGGGCCTGCTCCAGTACCTTAGCCAGGGGCTACTGGGCTTTCAGGGCCTGCTCCAGTAATTAGCCAGGGGCTACTGGGCTTTCAGGGCCTGCTCCAGTAATTAGCCAGGGGCTACTGGGCTTTCAGGGCCTGCTCCAGTAATTAGCCAGGGGCTACTGGGCTTTCAGGGCCTGCTCCAGTAATTAGCCAGGGGCTACTGGGCTTTCAGGGCCTGCTCCAGTAATTAGCCAGGGGCTACTGGGCTTTCAGGGCCTGCTCCAGTAATTAGCCAGGGGCTACTGGGCTTTCAGGGCCTGCTCCAGTAATTAGCCAGGGGCTACTGGGCTTTCAGGGCCTGCTCCAGTAATTAGCCAGGGGCTACTGGGCTTTCAGGGCCTGCTCCAGTAATTAGCCAGGGGCTACTGGGCTTTCAGGGCCTGCTCCAGTAATTAGCCAGGGGCTACTGGGCTTTCAGGGCCTGCTCCAGTAATTAGCCAGGGGCTGCTGGGCTTTCAGGGCCTGCTCCAGTAATTAGCCAGGGGCTACTGGGCTTTCAGGGCCTGCTCCAGTAATTAGCCAGGGGCTGCTGGGCTTTCAGGGCCTGCTCCAGTAATTAGCCAGGGGCTACTGGGCTTTCAGGGCCTGCTCCAGTAATTAGCCAGGGGCTACTGGGCTTTCAGGGCCTGCTCCAGTAATTAGCCAGGGGCTACTGGGCTTTCAGGGCCTGCTCCAGTAATTAGCCAGGGGCTACTGGGCTTTCAGGGCCTGCTCCAGTAATTAGCCAGGGGCCCAAGCTGCCAAATGGCCATGCAGGTGAGGGGGGGGGGGGGGGGGGAGTTGTGAGAACAGGGTCAGATCATTCAGGTCCAGTCAAGCATTCAAACCTCCCTGGAAGATCAAATCCAACCCACTTGAAACAACAAACTGGTCACCAAACCTTGTATTTAACTCTAAATTTATGAAATTGCCTTATGTTGCATGTACATGATACTGAGTTTTTTAAACTTTGAAACTAGTAGCAACTTCACTCAGGGAGACAAAGCAAACAGTGAGCTGTCTGGGTTTCAGGGAACCATCATCCGTGTGTTTGACGTGGCCTCCAAGAAGAAGGTGACTGAGCTGAGGCGTGGATCTGACTCTGCCAAGGTTTACAGGTAGGTTGCAACTTTCAACTGTATGCACCATTAATGTGGATACATCATGTCAAAGGAAAATCATGTTTAGAGGAGCTCAAAAAATTTGTTTTTATGGACATCTGCTGAATTTGAAAATGCCACTATATCAAGATCTCTCTCTCTCTCTCTCTGTCTCTCTCTCTGTCTCTCTCTCTCTCTCTCTCTCTCTCTCTCTGTGTCTCTCTCTCTCTGTCTCTCTCTCTCTCTCTCTCTCTCTCTCTCTCTCTCTCTCTCTCTCTCTCTCTCTCTCTCTCTCTCTCTCTCTCTCTCTCTCTCTCTCTCTGTCTCTCTCTCTCTCTCTCTCTCTCTCTCTCTCTCTCTCTCTCTCTCTCTCTCTCTCTCTCTCTCTCTCTCTCTCTCTCTCTCTGTCTCTCTCTGTCTCTCTCTCTCTGTCTGTCTCTCTCTCTCTCTCTCTCTCTCTCTCTCTCTCTCTCTCTCTCTCTCTCTCTCTCTCTTTCTCTCTCTGTCTCTATGTCTGTCTCTGTCTCTATGTCTGTCTCTGTCTCTCTCTATCTCTCTCTATCTCTCTGTCTGTCTGTCTGTCTGTCTGTCTGTCTGTCTGTCTGTCTCTCTCTCTCTCTCTCTCTCTCTCTCTCTCTCTCTCTCTCTCTCTCTCTCTCTCTCTCTTCACCACCACCACACACACCCTCTCTCTCACACCATTTGTCAGTCTCTCAGTCCATCTTAATTTCTCAAATACTTTATGAAGTGATTTATTCTGTTTCAGTAATGAGAGTATATGAATGCAAGTGTGTGTGTGTATGAATGTGTGCAAGTGTGCTTGTGTGTGTGTATGTGTGTGTGTGCATCCATGCATATGTGTGTATAAAGGAATGCATGTATACAGATCTTGCATGCTGCTATGTCTGTCTATTCATCTGCCATGACAGTGACATCTTCCCTTTGCCCTGCAGCATTGCCATCAGCCCTGATGCCTCCTACCTGTGTGCTGCCAGCAGCAAGGGGACGGTCCATGTCTTTGCTCTCAAGGAGCTCTCACTCAACAAGCAGTCTCTGTATGTTGAACACTGTGCCCGTCTGTTCCATAGACACTTGCTAACTAACACGTCTCAGTTTAGTAGTTCTTGACTGTCTTTGATGAATTTATCCTTTTTACAGCATTTTGGTTTTAATGCTGCTTTGTAGAATTATGAATTGCTGAAGGCTTCTTTTTTGAAGAAAATATTTCATTCAAATTTGTTTTAAAACAAAGCACGGAACCACAGCTTAAGAATGGATTTTTTTTCTATAATGATAATATTTAATGACTTGGACTGCTTGATTTATATATATTTTTAATTGTATGTTGCTGCTTTTTTTTTTTTTTTTTTTTTTGCTTAACAGGCCCCAAATGAAACAGTTGCATTTTCACAGTGAAAATATTTAAGTAGAGGATGAGCTCTGGTTGTCTCCAACTGTTTTGATGCCCTAATGGTCGCTGTTCCCTGTGGTGACATACATGTACTGGTGTTGCTTTTACAGCCTGAAGAAAGTGGGGATGGTGGAGGGGGATCGCTGCCTCGCCAAGTTCCCCATTCCCTTCGACTGCTTCACCATTTGTGCTTTTGGCAAAGGAAATGCTGTTGTCAGTAAGTAGCAATTTGGACAAGTTATCCATTTTGATGGAAGTCATCTTCAGTTGCCTTGTGGAACACCCTAAATGTATGATGTCCCATGCCAGCAATTTCCTCCCCTTGCTGCCATTACCATACCACCCCTTGCTGCCATTCCCATATCACCTCTAGCTGCCATTCCCATACCACCCCTTGCTGCCATTCCCATATCACCTCTAGCTGCCATTCCCATACCACCTCTTGCTGCTATTCCCATATCACCTCTAGCTGCCATTCCCATACCACCCCTTGCTGCCATTCCCATATCACCTCTAGCTGCCATTCCCATATAATAATGTGTGGATTTATATAGCGCCTTACCATGAGTTAAGACATGCTCAAGGCGCATACATACACAACCATTACAATATACAATAACAGTAAATCACATCAAAGGTAACTTAATAAACTTAATAACATAGGAGTCAGACATTCACTTCAGGCATTCGACAAACTGATGTACAGCGACACCGCTTAACCATGATATCACCTCTAGCTGCCATTCCCATTTCACCTCTAGCTGCCATTCCCATATCACCTCTAGCTGCCATTCCCATTTCACCTCTAGCTGCCATTCCCATTTCACCTCTAGCTGCCATTCCCATATCACCTCTAGCTGCCATTCCCATTTCACCTCTAGCTGCCATTCCCATATCACCTCTAGCTGCCATTCCCATATCACCTCTAGCTGCCATTCCCATATCACCCCTTGCTGCCATTCCCATACCACCCCTTGCTGCCATTTCCATATCACCTCTAGCTGCCATTCCCATATCGCCTCTAGCTGCCATTCCCATATCATCTCTAGCTGCCATTCCCATATCACCTCTAGCTGCCATTCCCATATCACCCCTTGCTGCCATTCCCATATCACCTCTAGCTGCCATTCCCATACCACCCCTTGCTGCCATTCCCATATCACCTCTAGCTGCCATTCCCATATCACCTCTAGCTGCCATTCCCATACCACCCCTTGCTGCCATTCCCATATCACCTCTAGCTGCCATTCCCATATCACCCCTTGCTGCCATTCCCATATCACCTCTAGCTGCCATTCCCATATCACCTCTAGCTGCCATTCCCATACCACCCCTTGCTGCCATTCCCATATCACCTCTAGCTGCCATTCCCATATCACCCCTTGCTGCCATTCCCATATCACCTCTAGCTGCCATTCCCATATCACCTCTAGCTGCCATTCCCATATCACCCCTTGCTGCCATTCCCATATCACCTCTAGCTGCCATTCCCATATCACCCCTTGCTGCCATTCCCATATCACCTCTAGCTGCCATTCCCATACCACCTCTTGCTGCTATTCCCATATCAACTCTAGCTGCCATTCCCATATCACCTCTAGCTGCCATTCCCATATCATTCCCATATCACCTCTAGCTGCCATTCCCATATCACCTCTAGCTGCCATTCCCATATCACCTCTAGCTGCCATTCCCATATCACCTCTAGCTACCATTCCCATATCACCTCTAGCTGCCATTCCCATACCACCCCTTGCTGCCATTTCCATATCACCCCTTGCTGCCATTCCCATATCACCTCTAGCTGCCATTACCATATCACCTCTAGCTGCCATTCCCATACCGCCCCTTGCTGCCATTCCCATACCACCCCTTGCTGCCATTCCCATACCACCCCTTGCTGCCATTCCCATACCACCCCTTGCTGCCATTCCCGTACCACCCCTTGCTGCCATTCCCATATCACCTCTAGCTGCCATTCCCATACCACCCCTTGCTGCCATTCCCATATCACCTCTAGCTGCCAATCCCATACCACCCCTTGCTACCATTCTCATATCACCTCTAGCTGCCATTCCCATACCACCCCTTGCTACCATTCCCATACCGCCCCTTGCTGCCATTCCCATACTGCCCCTTGCTGCCATTCCCATATCACCTCTAGCTGCCAGATAAGGCCAAAAGAAACAAGTTTTGGTTTAGGTAACATGGCAACAACAAAAAACACCAGGTAGGTAGGTCAGCCTGAAATTTTTTACTAATAATATTTTTAATAGAAGAGACCAAATTGAACATTAATTACAATTTCTCTTTTGCTGGACAAATATTGTGGATTTTCTGCCCATTTTTGACTCACATGCAAAGCAAAAGTGAGTCTATGTACTGAGCCGTGTCGTCCGTCCGTCCGTCCGTCCGGGCGTCCGTCCGTCCGGGCGTCCGTAAAAAACTTAAACGTTGGATTTTTCTCGGAGACTATTAAGTCTATCAACACCAAATGTGGCATGATGGTGTATGATGACAAGGCCTCAAAAAACATACATAGTGACTTGACCTTGCTTCAAGGTCAAGGTCACAGGAGCCATAAATGTGGTCTCAAAAACAGTCATTTTTCACATTTTCCCAATTTTCTCCCACGTTATTGAGAATGGCGACCTTAGCTACAAGTGGTATATAGGTCAAAGCAAGCCCTATCTTTTGATACCAGTTTGGTTGACCTTGCTTCAAGGTCAAGGTCACAGGAGCTCTTCAAAGTTGGATTGTATACATATTTTGAAGTGACCTTGACCCTGAACTATGGAAGATAACTGTTTCAAACTTAATAATTATGTGGGGCACATGTTATACTTTCATCATGAGCCACATTTGGTCACATATCATCAAGGTCAAGGTCACTTTGACCCTTATGAAATGTGACCAAAATGGGGTAGTGAACCACTAAAAGTGACTATATCTCATGGTAGAAAGTGCCAATAAGCACCATTGTGCTTCCTATGTCTTGAATTAACAGCTTTGTGTTGCATGACTTGGATGACCTTGACCTTGGGTCAAGGTCACATGTATTTTGGTAGGAAAAATGTGTAAAGCATTTCTTTGTGTATGATGTCATTGGTAGGTTTAGTTGTTTGACCTTGACCTTGAAGGTCACATGAAGGTCAAGGTCATATAAAGGTCAAGGTCAAGCATGTGAGTCGTATGGGCTTTGCCCTTCTTGTTTCGGAAGGTCATGAATTAATGATGGTAATATACCGCCTGGGCTGCTTGATACCCTTCTCATCACCTGGAACCCCTGGCTGCTGGGCTTTCGGAACCAGCAGGTCAGCCAGGGGCTGCTGGGCTTTCGGAACCTGCTCCAGCAGGTCAGCCAGGGGCTGCTGGGCTTTCGGAACCTGCTCCAGCAGGTCAGCCAGGGGCTGCTGGGCTTTCGGAACCTGCTCCAGCAGGTCAGCTAGGGGCAGCCTCAGGCAGCCAGGGAAGCCACCAGAGTGCATCATGATGGTGTCAGATCATTCAGATCCAATCAGTTTATGTCTCACTGGTCTCACCTCATGCTGTCATTCCTACACTGTGCAAGGCAGCCAGCAACATCCAGCTTTGTATGTTTTTCTCACAAGCAAATTGATCTAAATTTAGAGATCACATGAACCATTGGTCAGAAATGCCTGTTGTTCCTCACATGATTGCTAAATTTAGAACAATGTTGGAAGATAAAAATGCAATAGGAGTGGCTAGGCATCGATGGCGGTTAGGGGCAGTGTGGGAATGGCATCAAGGGGCAGAGATTGGCGGTGTTGGACTCTGTACTTTCTGCCAAATGCCTCAGTGAAAATGTTATATTTATGCATTTCCTTGGTGATTTCTGAGTATATCAAAATATTCCTGGTAAATGCTGTTTTGCTTCCTGCTTGCAGCTGCCAGTGCTGACGGCACATTTCAGTCACACATCTTCAACCATGATGGTCGTGTCAGTCGCCGTGTGTTCAGCAACTACCTTCTGCACAGTGAGGACATGGGGGATGACTATGATTTATGAGTGGGCGTGTTAGCTGCAATATGCTCAGATAGGTTCTGATGAATTTAATGTGTCACAGGGAATGAGTAAATTACAAATAAACTATGTTGATACCTTTGGAAAGAAAATTGGCAGAAACAAGTTCTCATTGGTTTACAGGATTATATCGGTAAAATGCAATACAACTGTAAATAGGGGCACATCCGGCCTTGTCTTTCTTGTCAAGAAATAACATTTTAAAATGCACGGATTAATCTTATGTTTGATCCATCAATTGCATCAATGATCTTGGGTGTTGTGTAATTAACAGATTAGATGTACAACTCCAAGGAAATGACCCAAGACTGAATAATGTTCAGAATGATAAAAGGAATTTGAAACCCTTCTGTACCTACTGACACAGTTCCTGCTGGACATTCCCTGTTGCATGTGCACTATGGCTGCTGCTCTTCCACCCATGCTCTGTTGAGAGGCAAGGCTCACAGGGAAGCAATCAGCGTCTGGCTGCGTTCTTGCTTTGTTGGTCTGTGCTGTTTACTGCTGTGTGACTGACTCCATGAGGCAAATGGCATTTTGTCTGTTGGTCAGGTTGCTGCACTGTGCTCCAGGGTTTGTGTCCTGCTGCCTTTCTCTACCCACATATAGAGCAGAGAGAGGTAATTAGCATTTTTTGGTATGAGGGACCTTGCAGGGTCAACCCCAGTGAGCTGAAGGCAGTCACAAGAAGAGTATGTGTTAGTGAGGAATCAGACTTGCTGGTGTTGTGTAGCAGTTTGGTAGAGGAATCTTGCGTGAATTTTATTTGCACAATTTTAATTTGGATATCCTATTTTGTTGTTGTTGTGTTTATATGTGTTGAAGCATTGCCATGAATTAAATGAATTAAGTGATGTTGAGGTGATGGTTATGCTGCGAGTGAGTGATAGTGAAAGTTGAAAGGAGGTGAGAGAGTGATCTTGCCTTTACTACCGATGATGGGAGCATTCAATCAATGCCCAAAGAAAAGCAGTTGGTTACGCTTCCAGCTGAAAACCCATGCTCTTGTATAGAAAGTGGCTGAGACAGAGGGCTCTGCATACTCCCCATCTGTAAACTGAACTTGCTGAAGACACAATGCCTGATAAAGTGTTGTCAGTTACACCAAATATTAGGTGTTGCATCTTCATCAAGTTAATTGATATGTGGCAGGTTTGTTTTATGAGTTTTTGCCAGCCTGATGGTATTGAAGGAAATGATGACAACTGCTCTTTAGTAATGCTGTTTTACCTGTGTTTTTTATATCCCTTTGAATGGTTTTTATTTTATATATCAACTTCTACATATATGCCTGTGTCAATGTAATCAAGTGTTTTGGGTGATCATCATTAAAGGACAATATTCATATCTCTGTGTAGGTTGCATTGCAGAATTTTCATGAGAGGATCTTTCTGTGTTCGAATGATATAGGTCATCCTGGCTATAGTGAGACCTAATTGGGTGAATCTCACTGCACGTGTGGTGAATGGAAAGAATTCAAGAACATCATCTCCTTTGCTCCCTCATTTCTAGACACATCAATTCTGTTGTCCTGAGCAGTAGACAGGGGGCTTTTATTTCTTCAATGTAATGATGACTAATTTTGACAGCGTATTTATTGTCTTGTGTCTGGTATGTGAAAAATTGTGTATCATATTTCTTGTAACTGTTGCAGGCTAAACTGAGCTGCTGTTGTTTGTGTAAGGGAACAAGTACCCACAGTTTCATGGACACAGCTCAAAACAGAAAGTTAGGGAGTTGTAGCAGCAAGGCTTGTGTGTTGTGCTGTGGCTTACCAATGGTGTTCATGTCATGAAAATGGAGGCAACTGCCACTGTGTACCCAAGGCCAGACCACTTGCACTGCAGGCAAAGGAACTGAATAGGGAGCTGTCATTGCAGTTCAGTTGTGCTTGCCTAGATGTTGTGAAGGGCTGATGGTCAACTTCCAGTGATTCTTGCTTCATGCCCTCAGGCTTTGAACTCCAACTCAGAGCTCTGTCTGTCTGTTTCTTCTCAAAGAATTGTCCTCACTACTGCCATAGTTGTCAGCCAGGGTTTGGCATGGGTGCTCACTTAGTTCAGGATGATCCGAACAAGGAGTGAATGGAGATGCATGGTTGTGCACCTGCTTTGAAAGGCCGAATGGTCAACTGTGTTGGCTAGGTTCATGCACCAGCTTGCCTAATTGTAATGAGTTAACAAGTCTGCACAAGCACAGATCCGTCATAATATCTTCCATTTATCACAGTGGCCATTTAAGCTTGATGCTGTAAATATGTACACAAGTAACATCTCTTTAGTACTTGAATGCCTACAGGATGATGATGTTGCACCTTGCTTGTTTATATGGGTCGTTATGACAATTGTTGTTTACAATTCTAGTGATGTTACAATCTTGGCGTTTGTTTGTTTATTTGTTTGTTTGTGCTTAATTGTACATTTTAGTGTGGTGATAAATCAAAGATTGTTTTCATGTAACCTAAACACATGGATTACCTCATAAGTTATCATTACATACCCATAACTGTAAAACATATGCTTTTTCATGTTCAGATGCCTGCTTGTTCTTGTGAGTACTGAGTTTAATGGGTATGGCAAATGGGATTGATGTTTAAGTGCGTGCAGCAAGGTGCACTAATCTTTGCCTTTTATCAAGGCAAATGCCAGTTTGTAAAGCATTTTCAAACTCAAAGAGTTCAACACACTTTGTTGTGGTCGAGTATGCCCTCATCCTTTTACCCCACCTCACAAACCATTGCATGTGTGTGTACTGTTACTGTCAACTGTAACTTGGGCTTATGATGTCAAAGCCTCCCTTTGCCCTCCCCCTGTACAAGTTCAGTCGCTCACTTGAGAGATATTTGTTGATTATGGTTGTCTCATGCTGTCATATAGATAAAGGATTCTCTTGAGTGTGTATTTTAATTTGCTTTTTTTGAATTGTTGATGTACTGTTAAGATATTTTTAATGTGGGAAGTTTGCCGTTTCTGTAACTTTATTCATCACTTGGCAAGAGACTATTTTAATTGGCTTTCACTCATACTCTGATGTTTGTGACCAAGACACATGACGAACGTTAGTGTGCAAGAGAAATAAATTAGACTGGAATATGCAGTGGCTGATAGAAATTTTTTCAATTAAAAAAGCACAGTGCGTGCTAGAAAAGTTGTGCTTGTCTTGTTTACTTATTTTGGCATCTGAACATTTGCTTCCCCCTTTTAACCCTCTTAGTCCCAGACGTTAAGATTTGGCTAACCCCCTATATAGTAAGAGTCCATATCAGTGAAAGTCGACAAGGTGTGGATGGCTGTGTTTAGTTTCCTTTTCTGGACGGGTTCAGCTGTGAGAGAGTTTATAGTAGCTCCAGTGAGGAATGTAGACTGAAAATTGTAATACATTTTGGGGCTTCCAAAACCCTGGGAAAGGCCAGAAAGGATGTATTGAGTATGGGCCTTGCAGCCCTCTAGGCTAAATAAGACCCCAATATTAATAATAAAATATGTAATTCCACCACAGATGTTACATAGAAAGATGTAGAACTTCACCTGAATCTGCGAACATGGGTGTCTGGAGTTACTTTTTATTAGAGGGGTGGTCATGCAGTAGTTATGACTGATTGAAAGAGGCGCAGTGGTGCCTTTTGCAGTCTGATTTCTTGCTCAAATGCACGCTACAAATGCACTTGTGCTGGTTGATCTTTTTTTTTTAATTCTAAAAATGCAGAACAGTACATTAAACACCACACGTATCTCCATTTAGATTACAAATGAAAATGTCCCGGTGGTCATTTGCTATGCAGATACATTGTGATAAATGGGCATGAGATCTGTTTATAAGAGCTTTTGATACTTCAGATGTCATAAAAGTACAATTTTGGTGATCCGCATCCTTCACTTGACAATGAACATGTGCTTACCTGAGCCTCGCTCCAAGAAGTCGCATGAATGAACCACTCACATGCAAGGGATACAACTCCATCACATCCTAGCTTTTTCTATGTGAAGGTCCAGAAGAAATATCATGGTTCTGTAACATCTTTGATTTCATTAAGTAAATTTTTCTTATTAAGAAGCTCAAAAGAGATAAAAGAAATATCTATTAAAAGACTGAGAAAACATAAAGGACCAGAATAAAACAATCTTATCACCGCGAAGGAGATTCACTATATATTTCTGGATGACTGTTTTACACACCCCATTAATGTGTAAGCCAGGGACACTCCACCAGAATATGTTGCACAGTGAGCCTGCACTGGCAGGGGGCGCCTTGATGGAGGCTCTGACTGCAACAATAGGAGTGGATGAGGGACGGAATGGCCAATCCAGGAATAGATTGTACCACCTCTTCTCTTGTGAGGAGTGATGAGGTGTGTCACTCACCCCATACAGAAGTAATTTCGTGATGTTTATTGTGTGCTCTGCCAGGCTTGACCCACAGCATTTATATAATTCTAGAGGCCAATCTGAGTTTCAGCCTCACACAGGCATAGGGTGTTGTTTTGGTTGCCAAAGTGCAACAAAAGCCCAAATCCAGTTCCACTACATGGCAAGACCACTGAAGTTATGGGAAACTTTGCATGGGAATGACTATAGTCTTGATCCATGATTTGGAGGGCTTTTCTGGTGCTTGACGGGAAGTAGCAAGTTGTTGGAAGTCTTATGTGCATTACTGAACAACAGTACATGACATTTTGGCAACATAGATGCTTGGGAACACTTGGACGTTAAATGCTAGGTTGCAGGTTTGATTCCTGCTCGAGGTCCTGATTAATTTTCTATCCACTGCAGGTTTTTGGGTCTGTATTTGTAGCAAATGAGGATGAATGAGATCATGCTACTGTGTTCTCAGGCACATCTCAATTACACTTTGAACTGGCATCCCCCTTCTCCAAAGAGCATGGACCAACCAGTATGGCAAATTCAAGATCCGAGGATTTTGATTTGTGAAAAGTAGCAATGAATATATTTTTGTGACCCAATGGCCAGAAACAATGCCTTGATAGAGTGGTTTAAAAAACAAAACAAGAATTACAGTCAGTGATTGCTGCTGTAACCTAGTCAGGAGCTCTTGTGTCATTCTAGGCCAACCATGTGTAGCCCCCATGCAGCATGTGCATCTTGTTGCTCTAGACAGATGGCCTGTGTCACTTCTGGCCAGTGTCAGGTAGTGGTAGGCCTACATCCTTATCATGTGAAAATAAGGCTCCATTGGGACTTAGTAAAGGTAGAGCATGGGTGTTCTGTAGTTGCAAATCAGTTTCTACAACAAGGCTGAAAGGTTGAGACAAACAGGGAAGAACATGCTCATCAAAGGGATGCTTGCCAAGACAACAGCTGTGGACCATGACCCCAGGAGCAGGCTGCAACTCCCAACATACAGGTTATCAACAACACTTGTAATCTGTGCATTTCCCTCACAAGGACAACAACAACATATTCAAAGGTGTCACAACATGATTTTATTTACACAGGTCACCAGTGGCATTTATAATGATTATAGTAAAACATTCCATTACATCATTCCAAATAGATAAACAAGATGGGAATTTAGACTTCACACTCACCAATCCTTCAGGCACACTCAGTTCAGTCTTCTTTTTTTATAATTTTTTTTTCAAACAAAAGTGCATTATCCAAAAAGGGGGTACAAAGAATCGTACCAATTGTAGCCATAAAGTGATGCGCTCCATAAGACTTCCACACTACTGCACTCATCACATTTAAATTAAGGCTGGAATGAACAACACACGCAGACCACCACCCCCTGGTTCATGACAGAGAACACTGACACATCCATGCATTCCAAACAGTTATGAGTGCGCGACATCACCATGTAATGGCGAAGCCATTTGTGTCCCACAAGCTGTCCTGTGCACATTCCTTGATGCAGTAACAAAGTTCTTCCTTTTTGACATAAGCATCCAGCACGAAATAATCAGGAATTCAAGAACAAAATTGCAGTTTCCAGGTGACCTTTCTCCTGATGGTGCTAATCTTCACAAATCTCGGGAATAATGATCATAAACCAACCAGATGCAGGATCACAGTGAAACAACTCAAGGACAAGCAGAGAATGGCTCCAGTCACCACAACCAAGCACTTCACTGTCATCAGCAAGAGTGACTTTGCTTGGCTTCTGTGGGGTTGGTGGGGGCAAGTCTTTGGAACAAACCTCCCCTCATTCTATATACACTAACATCTTTGATGCAACACATGGGAAAGTCCCAAATACAAATGCTAGGTACTTATAGAGAAATATTATCTCCAGTGGACGATTCACTTTGGAAAATCATTACAACATGCGGGATAGAAAATCTTTTGACATTTTAAAAAGCCACCACATAAATGCCATTTCCTGAAGGTGCTTGCGAAGATGGATGAGTATTTCTCTTGCCAGAAATCCAGTATTTCACATCTGTGCTGCTTTTCCAAAAGCTGACATTCCGAGTAGGATGGCATACTCACTAAATTCAAGCTAAAAGTTCCATCTGCCTTAAATGCTTCTCTTTTCAATTTCAGGGACTTCAGTTCATTCTCATTAGCCAGTTGCCATTGTAACATGACAATTCCATCAGTATCAATAGCACAATTAGGAGTGAGGTGAATACACTCCTTTGATCACAGATGCAGGTCTTCTGCAGTTTTAAATGTCTGTTCCTTTTCTTATTAAGCAAAATTTTCCAGGGAGGGAACTCTTATCCAAAACCCTCAACCTCACATACCAATTAACTATCAATATATATCTCTGCAACTTGGGCAATTTGTCACCAAAGCAACAAAAACATGACCTATGGAACAGAGGGATGGGATAAATAACATAATAATTCATTTTACAGAATGGCACTATGGAAAAAAAAGGTCTCCTTCAAGTTCCACAAACCAACCAAGTACACAACATGTTCATTTCATTAATCAAGTCCTCAGTGGGAGTCCTGCAGATGAAAAGGGGGACAACGTTCTCTACAGGGCCTCCAGTCACAATCTACAGCGGGACAAACAGGTAAGACATCATGTCGGGGTCATGTCCCCCAACACACTGCGACCTTACTGATGCCCTTACAAACCACAAATGGTGTGCATGACAAGAGAACAAGGTAACCATTCAGAAGCAAGCCTGCTGGGTAGAGGAAAGACAATAACATCAAACAGGAGCCATGTACCCATTGTCCGGATATCTCTTGAAAACCTACTTGCTCTCATGAGTGGCATTTACTTTTTATTATCTTTCTAAGGAATTTGCCATGAGCCTGCATGATGCAAATCAAAAATGGTTTCCATGGGCCAAGACAGCAGTGCATTTTTAAAACCAATTCCACATACATATGTAACACAGCTGTTGAATGTGATCCTTGTACCATGTTGAAGTGTAGAGCAATGCAAAGTAAGGGGAAGCAATTGTCTTTACTCAGTAGCTTAATGCTCTGCATTGACAGGAAGTCTGCAGACACATCCATGCAGGTGCCAACATTGCATAAACATGTGCACATTCTGTACTGCTTTTACGTTCACTGTCCAAAACAAACTTTTTAAAATCTCAGCCTTCTTCTACGTCACTGCTTAGTGAGCAGTGTATAGGAGAGATTCCTTTGACTTTGAGTCTATACACACACCATGGCAAGAGGAAAAAAATCCCTAGAGATTACAAATTTGTCCGCTGTCCCAATGGTCATGCTACATTACACACATTTTGCCTGCAGTCTTTTGGGCTCCTGACTTTGGAGACTAAGCATGTCCACACAGCAGTCAGTATATGCAAGTGCTGATGACAGTCATCTGCAATTTGTTATCCAGACTCCCAGAGCCTCTCTCCATGAGAATACATGAGCAACATTTCCTCCCTCTGAGTGCTCAGCTCCCCCTTTCACCCTCCCAAACTGTGGGACCTATGACTAACACATTCAGATAGCTTCGTTTTATTACTCCCTACCTACGTATCAATAGATTTAGCTGTTGATAGAAAAACAAGACAGTTTAACGATAGAAGGCTGTTGCGACGTCCTTCAAAATGGTTTACACATCAGGTGAACCAGCACCCAACTTCTGCATGAAATGGACAACTTGCCTCAACATCACACGCGTGGCTTCAGTTTGCCAAAGCTTCTTCACCCCGATGCATCACTGATTTGCTAGTGCTTTTGGTTCACAGAGGGGCAGTATGCCATTCCTTAGGTCATCTCCTCCCAGTATCTCAGGCAAGCATTCACACACAACAATGATGTCCCATTCTGGAAGGAGCAACCAAGCAATGCATCTTCTGCTTGGATGCATACAAAGTTGTATTCAAAGGATGGTTCAACATGTGTGACTGGATCCATGCCATGTTCCACAATGGCAGGCCTCCCCACAAACAAAGAAGCTGCTCTAGCTAGACAGTAAGGGCCACGCATCTCCATGAGGATTCAGATGGAAGGTTGTCTGCCAGAAAAGGGAGAAGAACAGCAAGAGAGAGAGAGAGAGAGAGAGAGTGGTGTGTGAGAGTTGCATATTAGATGTGCTTGGCTGACATTCAGACATTTCATTAAACCAAAGACTGGTTACAGGTGCTTGGAAATGACTTGCAAAGTAAATAAGAAAAAGTAATGTAAGATTAGAGGTCTGCATCCTTCTTTCCGCATGCAAAAAGCTATCAACCTCTGACCCTCCAATGACGGGTAAAAACCAGGACAAGTTTGGTCAAATGTTTTCCAAACTCTGGGCTTCAGATGACATATTTATTCCTTGGACACATAAATATACTGAGAGAAAACAAAACGGAGACACAGGATGGACACAAAGACACAATTATGCAGAAGTATTTACTATCTGAATATATCCAACGTTGCTTAGAAATCTGTAAAGGTCTATTAACACCAATGCACTCAAATCACTTATCATGAATATATTTGCTGAAGTTTATCACAAGAAGGTGTTGGTTTTTCCTGAGCTCGCTGATATAACTTGGCATCACCATAATTCCTGGCTCTCCACATCATGTTTTCCTCTGAAAAGTGACAGCAAACATGTTGTAATTCAACGAAAACTTATATATCGGCATGAGCTGGTATGCATATCATTTAGTCATTTCATGCACAAATGATGGATGGATAGATGGAGTTTAATGGTCTCTCAGCCTTTGTAGGCTATGTAAGGCCATTGAGCACAAAATCACTAAAATGGTTCCAAGTATGGGCAATTCATTCATTCGCCTCTTAAGAATCATGCAGGGAAACATGGTGGGTATATTCTTTTAACCCTCAACCCACAGGAGATCATACACAAAAGAAAGGCTTTACACAATTTAACGGGAGACATGGGTATAAAAATGGTAAAAATGTAAATTTCTGGTGATTTTGACTAATGAGCATTCTTGAGTCATTTCAGTCATCTGCAATGTAATTCCAATAGTCTAAAAACATGCTAGAAAACAGGAAAAAAAGCAAAGTTTAAACCTTACCCCTCTGAGATTGTTTTGTCGGCACTGTTGGAAATACATACAGCATAAGAAGATGGAAAAAGCAAGTTTCCCCACTGTTTATTTTTTAAACGATTTCTCATGAACTATGTTTTGTGAACTTGAAATTATACAGAAAATATTCTGAGCATTGTACAGTTCTGTAATTTTCAGGGAGTGTTCTTTATGCATGTAGCAACAACTTGTCACATGGGTTTGTGATATTAGCCCCTAGTTCAGCAGCTATACATTTAACAAGTTCTAAAAAAGGAGACTATCAAGTAAATGAAATAAGTAAATATCCTTTCCAAGAGTATTTGGAAGTTTCCCAAAAGGATGGGATAAGTTTTTGATATTGAAATTACAAACCTAAGGAAACAAAAATTTTAGTTTTGCTGTATATAGTTTTTGAGCTGTACATTTTTTTTTAAAGATAGAAAAATTGTGTGTTATGATGGTCATTCTAAATAATTGACAGATGACCTAATTGTTTTTCCTATTTTGCAAAAGTGGTTTTCATTTTATATTAATGTATATCTTTGAATTGCCATGTATAAAAGTTTGAAAACTCATTACAGAAAAAAATGTCTTCTCTGATACCCATGTCTCCCCTTAAGTTACAAAAGCATTAGTCTTACAAATAGTGTATAACTTCTGAATCTACTGTTTCAAATTCTAGTATGACAAATGAACACAACCCATAAAACATCATTCGCATCAAAGACCATCAAAATATGGCTTGCATTCACAATAACAAGTACAGATTCAATCACATTTTTCAGATTTTCAATCTAGCAAACACAGCCAAGTTCTTGATCCATGGTAAATTTTTCATGCTTTGGAACAGCTGGCCATGAATCAATCTGAGTAACTCTTTGTCTCCTCAGGGGGACATTAAAGACTAAATGATATTTAAAGTATTTCAAGGAGTTGAGAAGCAAAGTATTACGTGCTTCAACTGTCTTTAGTAGTGTAAACTTAATTACTAGAGAGACTCTCAATATGATATTGGAGCCCACACACCACCCCATCTTTTTTTTGGGTGATCATTCATTTGGAATTATTCATCATCATGCACATACTTCACAACCAAATCACTCACGTTTCTTTTTTCCTCCTCCAAGTAGACAATATACCAAAAAGCTTAACATACACTTCATTTACCACATTTATATTGCATGGTGCATTTTCTCAATATATCTTGCTCCTCATGCACGATGTTAGTTCTTTCATCCACCCTGCAAGGACGGAAATACAAAGGAAAAAAAAATACTCACTCTCTGCTCTTTCTCGCCAACACTGTGACCGCATTTGTTGTATGAATTCCTCCTCCACACTTCTTTCTATTCTTCGCAGTTCCCCCTTGTACTCAGGGTGAAAATCTGGCTTCACGTAGTAAGGAATTCGAAGATTCTGGGTTGTCCTTTCCACTGTGTACTTGCTGCAAGGCAAAGAGACAAAACATTCACTACGACAAGACATGAAACATGCAGCATGATAACTGTCAGAATTCCATAGATGTATCATGGATAAGGGCATATGGAATACTCAAACTGTATCCAAGAATAAGAGACAAATTTGTCCAACTAAACTTTTTCCATCACTATTAATGTTCACATGAGAACTAAACACTGCTAAAGAAAACTAATGTTCTCTGCTGCAAAAGCATGCCTTGAATTTCACTACCATGTGATTTGTTTTCTTCTTCAATGACTACAACTGAATGAAATCAGGGCAGTAGTGGGCAGATATGTAATCTATTTTGCATTTCACCTCCTGTTTTGAATGCCTAAAACAAAAAGTAAAAAAAAGACAATCTCGCTTTTCTCATCCTGAAATCTCAAGTTGAGGACAAGTGTAAACAAGAAGGGCAAAGCCCATACGACTCACATGCTTGACCTTGACATGACCTTGACCTTCCGGTGCCCTTCAAGGTCAAGGTCAAACAACTAAACCTAGCAATGACATCATGCACTAAGAAATGCTTTACACATTTTTCCTACCAAAATACATGTGACCTTGACCCAAGGTCAAGGTTATCCAAGGTCATGCAACACAAAGCTGTTAATTCAAGACATAGGAAGCACAATGGTGCTTATTGGCACTTTCTATCATGAGATATGGTCACTTTTAGTGGTTCACTACCCCATTTTGGTCACATTTCATAAGGGTCAAAGTGACCTTGACCTTGATGATATGTGACCAAATGTGTCTCATGATGAAAGTATAACATGTGCCCTACATAATTATTAAGTTTGAAACAGTTATCTTCCATAGTTCAGGGTCAAGGTCACTTCAAAATATGTATGCAATCCAACTTTGAAGAGCTCCTGTGACCTTGACCTTGAAGCAAGGTCAACCAAACTGGTATCAAAAGATAGGGCTTACTTTGCCCTATATACCATATTATAGGTGAGGTATCCAATCTCAAAAACTTCAGAGAAAATTGAGAAAATGTGAAAAATGGCTGTTTTTTAGACAACATTTATGGCCCCATGCGACCTTGACCTTGAAGCAAGGACAAGTCACTGTGTATGTTTTTTGAGGCCTTGTCATCATACATCATCATGCCACATTTGGTATTGATAGACTTAATAGTCTCTGAGAAAAATCCAACGTTAAAGTTTTCGGACGCCCGGACGGACGAAACGGGTGAGTACATACTCACTTTTGCTTCGCATGTGAGTAAAAAAATCACATATTATTGTCAGAACTGACCTGTTTTTCTGCATGCTGAATACAGGGTCAGAGACAAAGAGGCTGCTGATGATGGAGAGGAAAATGAGGATGAGGATGGGGGCCAGTTGAAGTATCATGGTGTAGCCACTCTGAAACAAAAGACAGACATCTTCCGCTCACGACTCCTTCAGCTTATGCCCAAACCCTCTCTTGCATGGGCATTCAACATCTCTGCACCAAACATCTTCTGAGGAACATCAAAACATAATGGGAACTACGTGAAATGAATGTGCATGCAGGTTTCACCTATGAAATCCTACTGAAAAATCTATCAACCAGCCAAATAGACATCCCCCCCTCCCCCCAGGCATAGGACACAGAAGTACCCATAGGATGCACACAAAAACACATTTTGTAAACTGTACAAGAATATTCATTACATGCAGTAGTAAAAACGAGTGCATGGATTTTAACACACTTGTTTGGACCCTTTGTCACTGAATCTCAACTCCATTCTGAGAAAACAGTTTAATAAGGCATACATATTCATTTCTCTGTCTGTCTTCTATCTGTCTGTCTGTCTGTCTGTCTGTCTGTCTGTCTGTCTGTCTGTCTGTCTGTCTGTCTGTCTCACACACACACACAGTACACACACACACACACACAAACACACACACAAACAAACACACACATACACACACACACACACACAGAGCAAAGCATGACACACAGATTGCAAATCCTCTAGACAGATTGTAAAGCAGCAAGAAGACCAAGCTAGTTTGTATTTTCACACAATACACTGGAACATAACTCAAAATCTTCTCAAACAAGTGTTCTTTTTCTTTCCTCCTTTTGGGGAAAGTACTGGATGGTATGGCATCAATAGAAAATCATCCCAAAGCTGCAGGTGGCAGGATTCCACCAGGGAATGTCGAGGAAAGAGACAGGATCTCAATATATGCCATGCAGCCAGTGCTCAGAAATGATTGAATTCAAGATTAATAAGCACAATTGAAACAAATGCATTATTATTTAAAAAATCAAAGCGGGCTACTTTTCAATTCTGCCACAAATACAGCAAAACTAAGCAACCACTCAAAGCAACACTCTTTAGTTTAAAAAGAATAGCTAGGAAAGTCATCATGCAAACCTTTCATTGGCCAATCTAGAAACTACCCACATAGAACTCTTTCCAAGCCTAAATATAATGTTTATGAAATTCAGTTCAAATTAACTCATTCGCGGCGCATAGGCTCAATTGAGCCTATCACATTAGCATATTTTTGCCCCCTTACAACAAGGAAAATATGGTTTAGGGAACTAGTCTTAGTCTTCAATTAGTCTCTGTACAGTGTACTCTAGTTTGCCAGCTTTAGATCCACACACAAATCTTTCCCGGCCAGACCATAACCTTTGTCAGCGATGCACTAGGAGGCACGAAGTGAACAGCGATGGCGGCGGAGCGTGGATCGCAGCATGAGGTAGGTGAGCCAGTGGAAATTGCTATAGAGGAGGGTTCTGATGCTGAAGAGGATGCTTTGTATGAGATAGGAACTGATGTAAATGACCCCTTTCATGATGATGATGATAGTGGTGATTTTCCTCTCGCTAATGATGAGGTATCAGAGAGCGAGGATGAGAGCGAAGCTGTCATGCTGGCTGAAACTAGGTCGACCTCGCCATCATCGGTAGTTTATTGTAGGCTCATATTGATTGTAACTCAGGACTAATAAACACAATCATCACAAAATTTTTCCAGTGTGTTTTTGTGCCATTTTTTGAAGTTCACTTTTTTTTAATAGAGCTTTTGACCAAGAAACAAGCAGTGGGCACTCTGAGAAAGAGAGCTGGGTGAAAGACCTATTTTTTTTCAAAATAGTGGCTCTACTTACTGTCATGGCAAGTGTAGTGTTTACTTAGCTTGACAAAGTGCAGCATTTGGCTAGTTTTGGCAAAGAAAGCCCTCTCTAGCCATACCAAGTTTATCTTTGTAGCTACAGTATTTTACTACGATTTTTCAAACTTGGTCCATTTTCCTGCGATTGCAGGGGACAGACGCACTAGAAATTCTGCGCCTTGAATGAGTTAACTGAGAGCAGAGAGTACACATATTCACACAGCAGTGAGAGAAGCATAAAACTGGTGATAATGTTTTAAGGTGGTTAAAAGATATGAATCAAAGGAAACCTTCACACCATTGAGTGGGAGGAAACAATGTTTCAAATGTTTAAACTACATTACAGTGCTCACGAAACATAACATTCCATACCACCTTTCTGTGTCCCTTGCTGCCACTCCTGCAATGACCTAGCTGTCTGTTAAGCCGAATATGTTCCCTCTCATTTTTCCTTTCTCTGATGCATAGTTCTAAGTTTGGTGGTCGAGTGCTGACATTGGGGCAGGGTTGCCTGTTGTTTCTGACAGAGCTGCCAAACTTAAGACAATGTGTCGAGTATGAAAACTGGAGAGCTACACACGTTCTTTTACTGAGCAGCAATCGCAGTGTGTGAGTGGCAGCAAGGGCAGAGTGTGGCATTATGGAACTTAATATGTTCAACAGGAAGAAACTGCTGCTGTTGTGATGGACAGATGGCATCTATCTACACAGCTAAGCCTAGACTGAGAAATACCATGCCTTCCTGGCTGCCACATGCATTACCCCAGGTCACAGGGCCAACCCTCTACTTCCCTTGGCCAGTCATCTCATGCCTCTGCCAGCTTCCTGCCTCAGCCCTCTCTCTTCTGTCATCCCTCTTTCAGATGGGATAGGAGGTAGGGAGCCATGCTAGTGTCTCCTCAGCTGTAAAGGGCTAGCACCCTAAGATGGGTGGTAAATGAGTGACACTAAATTCACTGGGATCTTTCTGTGTGGAGATTATTATTTTGCAGTTGCCCCAATAAGCCCTTTGCTGAAGCAAAACCTAGCATGGTGAGTGTTTTAAGCATTAAATGAGTAATCTGTGAATATCGGCATTCAGCTTGAGTGTAGCCATCAAATTTGATTTCTGAGTAGTGTCCAATACAGACCCAGCAGTAGCACAATACATGGCTAGTGCCACTCACTGACACTCTACTCTTCCTCCTCAGTGTCATCATGTGGAGCTCCAGGCTGCTAGGCTTTCACATAACATCCAGGTGCAAACCCCAAGGTTTCCACAGCTTGAAGTCAGCAGAATAATCAAGACTCTTTATCTCTGTCAGAAGAGCGCACAATCCCAATGTGACTGAGTGTCTCAAGTTTCTGCAGGTCAGTGACATTGATATGAAATTAGCTCTGCTACTACCGTGGGAATCATGCAAAGTAACATCCAGTGACTAACCAAAGTCACACAAGGGAAATTCATTCCAAAAATTAAAAAGTGAATGCCTCAGAGACCACAAGCTTACAGGTGGGAATCAAACTTATTTCACATTGTATCATACTGAGATTTTTGATAAGAAATGAAGTTTTAAACATTTTTTCTACAGGAATAAACATTTCCCATTTTCTCTTCAGGTCTGTATTTGTCCTCCCTCCCCTCAATTAACCTCCTCACCATCAATACCAAGAATTTTGCTCAAGAACCCATAGCAAACCAGCTGGGAGAACTGCTTTCAAACTGACTTCCTTTCTCTAAGAACACCTTCAGCAACCATTTTGTTTCCAGTTTTACTGATTTTCCACCAACAAGCCTGGGAGTCTGCCTAGGGAAAGGTTACCCTTCGCAGCATGGTAAAGAACATGGCAGAGCCCACAGAGGGGTGCGCATCCTCATAGGATGAGGCCCTGGGTCGGGGCCTATGCCTTGAGAAGCGCCTGTTGGGCCTCTGGAAAGGGAGTGGCTGGGATCAGGGCCAGCAGAGGCAAAGAGATGGGAGGGAGGGAGGGAGGGCGGGAGGGAGGGAGGACGGGAGGGAGGGAGGGAGGGAGGGAGGGAGGGAGGGAGGGAGGGAGGGAGGGAGGGGGGTGGTAGCCAAATCATCTGCCCCTTATCAAACTCATTAGCAGGCATATGTGATGGCAATGAATTCTTGAACAAGTTTCTTGTGCAAAAGTTTAATGTCAACTTACTTTCCCCCTTCTCTTTCTTCTTACCACACTAGTACTTCTAAGCCCATACAGGTGTGTTTTTTTTCTTCCTATTTTTTATATTCAAAGGTTAAAATAATGTTCATTCAAACAACCCAACAACATAAGTTTGCATTAAAAAAATGTTTTAAATGTGTATTTGTGCATGATCCTTAATCCTCGGCTTGAGACACTGACATGGGTGATATATAAAACACCTTTACCCTTTTCTATCAATGGCATCATGCAGAATAATTTGTCTTCATGAAACTTCTTAGAGCTAAAAGACTCAAAAGACTTCAGTGTCTGACAAAGAGGAGACTTAGTCCACCATGCAGGCAAAAGTTGGCACCATCAAGAATCCTCCCTGTACTGAGATGTTGTAAAAAGTTTCAGCAAAAAAGACATTCTTACTCCAAGGGGCATTTTCAACACAGAGTTCTAAACAAGAGAAGTCTAGCACGTCTGACTCAGCCCAGGAGTTAAAATGACTGCCCCTACCTCTGACTGCTGCGAAGGCTCTCTGTGATAGTAGTAGTGTGACCCCTGGCGGTGCCTCTGGTGGTACCTCGTTGTACCTGAATGCAAAGCACCAAGTCACAGCCAGTACATGAAGGATGACAGACATCGCTCACCTTACTCTACATTGGAGCACTCGGCTGAACAGTGTGATTAAACATTCACAGCTTAGTTAAAACATCATCTGTTTCTTAGCACATCATATTTTACATTGCTGACTTCCAACACAACTGCACCATGAAACAATAGAATGTTCATAGACACTGAAATTTATAAAACATTCATATTAGCCCATGTCCATCCAACTTGAGACCAGTTTGATGCAGCAAATTAAACATATAAAAACAGAATCATGCCTTGCTATTACAGTGCAATATACATTTTGAATAAATAAATCAGATCAATAATTGAAGTACTCACGACCAGTAGGGAAAGCTCCACCAAAGAACATATTGAACAATTCCTCAGGTGAGATATCTCCTGCAAATGTAAAAAAAGATTTATCACTTTTCATGTCACTCTTCTGCTCACATGAAGCAAGTCAGAGATAAAACTTTAAAGCCTTGGTTTTGCTGATAGGACAAATCAAGAAGTCAGTAATATGATAGTGACCAACAACCGTCCTTTAATCTTTGGGTCATGTGAAAATAACACACTACCTACAGTCATGGATTTGACAAATACCATAAACAAAACTGATCAACAACAAACTATGTCAGAATTGCTATGGAAATTTGTCAACCCTTCTGTTGGATCATACAAAAGAACAAAGTGACACTAACTCATATTTATGGATTTAAACAAATTCCCTTTCTCCCCCAAAAAATTCTGACAAATTCATCAAGAGGAAAAAAAAGAGTAAATATGCGAGATGAAGTGCTACAAAGATGCCTGCCAAGCCCTACACTTCTTGACAACAAGACAGTCACCCACCCTCAAAGCCTCCATGTGTGTAGTCTTCGTGGCGGTGGTCTCTGGTCGTGGTGTCAGTGTCAGGGCCGTACAAGTCATACTTCCGTTTCTTATCACTGTCATTCAGCACAGCAAATGCATTGCCAATGGCTGCAATGCAAACAATGGTGAAGTCAAAGGCACAAAACAAGTCACTACTTATGGTGCATTATCCATGTCAAATGATATGTCAAGTAAATGTAAGTTAAGAAACATACAACACACCTTCCTCTCAAGCAGTGACAAATTATCAGAAGCAGAAAGAGGCAATAATCAGGATCAAAGGAAGAAATCTAAATATATTATTATGCCATGAGTGAAGTGATGGGGTAATGACAGAGATATTAGATTATCAGGATCCTGAGTATTTGTATCCAGCAACCTTTCAGGTATCCAAAGCTATCTTGCTTGCCCTACAGAAACTAAAGAGCAAAATACTGCCCCAAAACTGCCCTTGATGGAGATAGGGTTAACTATACACATTTTGTTTTAGAGATATATCAATTAGACCAAGCTGACATGACACTTACTGAACTATTTTATATGTATTGCCATAAGAGAAAGTACAGTATTGTTCCTCTAAAGCATCACTTGTTTTGACCATGCAAAGCAGATTACTTTTCTGTATACTCAAGTTTTTTTAACTATTGTTTACAAACAAATATCAAACACACATACACACACACATAGTACATATGCACACATACACACATATGCACGCACACACACACACACACACATGCACACACACAGCACATACAACACCACACACACACACACACACACACACACACACACACACACAAACACACACCAGCAGCAGCCTCATGACTGGAAGAGAGACACACCTTTGAAGGCCTCTGTGGCACCAGGTGCTTTGTTCTTGTCAGGGTGCATCTGGAGTGCCAGCTTTCTGTAGGCCTTCTTCAGGTCATTCTCTGTGGCTTCCTTCGTCACTCCAAGGATCTCATAGTAGTCTTTGCACTTCTTGATTCTGCAGCAACATCATGAGACAATGAATAAATAAATAAATGAATGAACAAATGAATGTATGAATATATGAATGAATAAAAGAAAGACAGACAGACAGACAGACAGACAGACAGACAGACAGACAGACAGACAATGAATGAATGACTGAATAGGGCTTCATGGCCTATCAACCTTTGTAGAATATGTAGGGCCATTGACTATAAAATCACTAGAGCTGGTTGGAGAAAGAGCAGGGCAAATCTTTATTTTATTAAGTATCCATGTTTTATGAATCACTTAGTGAGATGCAAAGGGTCTATTCTTGGTCCCAAACGACAGGGCGTTCATTAGGCAAAAGCCTATCACTTTCAACAATATGAGAGAAGGAAAGACCAACTGTATGCTTGTGATTCAAATATATGGAAAGCAAACAAGTGCTTCTCAAGGGCAATTCTAAAACTTCAATTTTGACTACCCATCCATCACTGTGTATCAGTAACAGGCTTCTGGCAAAGGAAACGACCTCAATTCAGAGCAACTGATCAATCAAAACTAAAATACTGGAACTAACTCAAGAGATAGCATAGCTGGGAATGTACACATTGCCTTTTATCACAACTGCCTGTGAAGTCAAGGGAAAATATCATCCTGTGATAATACGTCATGGGATCTTCACCAGCACTCAGAAATTGAAAAATGAAACATACACAAAATAGAGACACCATCATGAACATGTGATCATTTGATTCAGAATCAGATACCCTAAAATTTACACTAGATGACCAACCCTTTCCTAACACAAACTCTAAGAATTGTTTTGGTGAAAACTTAGTTGCTTAGTTGATTTGGGAAAAAAAGAAGCCACAAGTCCATTATTTCTTTTTCACAATCTTTTTTTTTAACATTTGCTTTTATCCCTTCCAGTCTTACACTGACCATGAGCATGGATGAAATAATGTACACAGTTCAGCGTACATGTAATAATTGTTTGAAAATAACTATTGAAACCTCTATTTCATATTTGTGTCCTTGTAAATTTATGTATACATGTATGTCTCTAAAGTGGCTCTGAAGTCAAATGTTACTGTAGAAGTAGCAGAAATGAAAATTAGGCCAGCATATTTATAACTGGGTCTGTCTCAGAAACTGGGCCTAAAAGTGTGACATGGTGGTGCAAAAAAAAAGTTGCTTTAAATAGTCTGCAATGCACTTTTTCATAAAGCCTAACAATGGATGCAATGAGTTATGCAGGTGAAAAGATAACTTAGACAAGAATACAGGCTCCAGGGGTCTGGAAATGAGCGGCCAATAGGAAAATTGGCCGCGTAACATGGACACAAAATTCAAACCAATAGTACTACAAAATGGTAGTTAAAGACCATTGTATTTTAAGAATACACCCTATGGCCATACAGAAACAGCATGTAAACAAAATATTTGGGATTCAGAAGGGTACTTGACTTCCAACATGTGAACTTAAAGTCGGGATGGCATTTTGATATTTTTTTGTGTTGAAAAAGTGTCATCAAATGACACACTTCTTAGGAAGTTGATGTTAACCAGCATCATCATGTGAAATAAAGACATAGCAGTGTAGAAAACCTTTCTGAATGAACCTATGTTCAATTGCAAGGAAATGTTACCAGTGTATAAAATTGTATTTGCCGCGTAACAAAGACACCACATTCACACTTTCACCCACCTTCCATAAACAAAACATTAAAACTGCTTGACATGCCATTGTGATTACTTTATTTGAATCCACAAGTATCCCTTAAAAAGCAAACAAGCATGTTGTGGCAAAATTGAAGAAAGAAAAACAAAAGAAAAAAATGACTAGGCATTTCTTTGAACGCAGAGGAAAAGGCATACAGTCTAAGAAGTTGACCACTCACTCCCTGACTAGAAGCCTAGGAAACAAGTCTGGTGAGACAGTCTACACTGCATAAATGTAGTAGGCTACTCCCCGGCCAGGTGCCAGAGCTGGATGGATGGATGAATGGATGGAAGGGGGTGTGGATGGATGGATAGATGGGTGGATGGACGAATGAATGGAAGGGTGTGTTGATGGATGAACGGAAGGATGTGTGGAAGTATGGATAGATGGGTGGATGGATGGATGGATGAATGGGAGGGTGTGTGGATGAATGGATTGATGGATGGGTGTGTGAATGGATGGATAGATGGGTGGATGGACGAATGAATGGAAGGGTGTGTGGATGAATGAACGTGTCCGCGTGATGAGGCTAATCGTCAGCAAAGGGCTTCAGCGCCACCGTCACGTATCAACAACTTCGCCAATATTTTCTGACATATTAATAAATAGGTGGTTGATTGCAACTACGCCAAACGCGTAAAACCACTGTTGCGTTCGATAAAAAAGACAAGTAGCGATATTCTTCCTCTGCAGGATCAGCTGCGTCACATGGACTCAAGTTATGGTTATGGAAGTGGTGTCCATGTTACGAAGCACATGGTGTAGCCTTTCCACGCACGTGGCTCGACATAACAACATATTTCTGACTTCAAACTTGTTTTAAATGTAAAAATAGTTAAATTGTATGACTAGTGCAAACAAATCACTGAAATTCCTTCACAATATTCTACGGAATATTAATCTTTTCTCGACTGGTATGCATAGCCAGAAAATGTCGGGCTCCGGTAGTTCGTCGGAAAAGTCGAATTACTCGTACATTATAGCTTTTTCGCACTCCCAAACTTCTGTAAATAAAAGAGAAGGGCCCTATATAACGCATGGAAATAGCAAATAGCAACAGATTATTCAAAATTTGTCAAAATCCTACATTTTACGACGTTCTCTCCAGATGTGATCAGGCGCGTAACACGTGGGGCGAGCCTGGACACCAAGAAGAAAACGCTCCGAACTCAGCAAGCTTTCGTTCCGAGTGCACAACCACGTGTACTACTATCCTTCCCCAAGGAACTGGGTCATTCTCGTGTTGAAAATGTAGTTCCTAGCCGTTTCGGGAATGCAGGAACTTACACATTGCCGATTGGCACGTAACATGAAAAATTGGACACCATTCCGCTACAGAAACTTCAAACTCAAATTTCTTTCGTGATAATAAACATATGAAGTTCTGCGTTTCCACACGTGTTCAACGCACATGTGCGCGTGTGTTGGCACCATGTGTGTCAGTATAATGTATTCCTCCGCCGAAGTTGCCGATTCCAAAAGACGTGTTTGTGTCTGGACACCAAGCGTTACGAAGCTGATGCAGATGAAAACAGATCGAGATTTCGGTAAAAGATTTCTTTTGGGGCACTTTGCGAATAATAACAAAGTAGATACTGTTTAAAAGACGCCTTGTAATGTGTATTTTGCCTTCAAAGATCGACAGTTTCAATGCACAGTACTTTTCCAAGACCAGGCTATGGCCATGTCACAAACCAGCGCGCCATTTTGGGCCCAATTTTCGTACAAAAGCAAAAACAAAATACTAAAAAGCCATTTTTTAAAACTCCATTTTATTTCCATTATCTCTTTCACCAATTTCAAACAAAATGAGCAATAAATAATAAAATTATACAGTAGTAGAAGTATTT
>JAWQFJ010026618.1:10000-34140 GCA_034096865.1 Theodoxus fluviatilis | reverse complement strand
GTGGTGTGGTGGTGAGTGGTGAGTGGTGACAGTGGTGGTGGTGGTAACAGCGGTGGTGGTGACAGTGGTGGTGTTGGTAACAGCGGTGGTGGTGACAGTGGTGGTGTTGTAACAGCGGTGGTGGTGACAGTGGTTGGTGGTGACAGTGGTGGTGGTGACAGTGGTGGTGGTGACAGTGGTGTGAAGTGTGTGGGACAGTGGTGTGGTGACAGTGGTGGTGGTGACAGTGGTGGTGTGACAGTGGTGGTGGTGACAGTGGTGTAGTAGTGGTGGTGTGGTGACAGTGGTGGTGGTGACAGTGGTGGTGGTGACTGTGGTGGTGGTGACAGTGGTAGTGGTGACAGTGGCGGTGGTGACAGTGGTGGTGGGGGTGGGGACAGTGGTGGTGGTGACAGTGGTGGTGGTGACAGTGGTGGTGGTGACAGTGGTGGTGGTGACAGTGGTGGTGGTGACAGTGGTGGTGGTGACAGTGGTGGTGGTGACAGTGGTGGTGGTGACAGTGGTGGTGGTGACAGTGGTGGTGGTGACAGTGGTGGTGGTGACAGTGGTGGTGACTGGTGGTGGTGACAGTGGTGGTGACTGGTGGTGGTGGTGACAGTAGTGGTGACAGTGGTGGTGGTGACAGTGGTGGTGGTGACACTAGTGGTGACATTGGTGGTGGTGACATTGGTGGTGGTGACAGTGGTGGTGGTGACAGTGGTGGTGACAGTGGTGGTGGTGACAGTGGTGGTGGTGACAGTGGTGGTGGTGACAGTGGTGGTGACAGTGGTGGTGGTGACAGTGGTGGCGACTGGTGGTGGTGGTGACAGTAGTGGTGACAGTGGTGGTGGTGGTGACACTAGTGATGACATTGGTGGTGGTGACATTGGTGGTGGTGACAGTGGTGGTGGTGACAGTGGTGGTGACAGTGGTGGTGGTGACAGTGGTGGTGACAGTGGTGGTGACTGGTGGTGGTGGTGACAGTAGTGGTGACATTGGTGGTGGTGACATTGGTGGTGGTGACAGTGGTGGTGGTGACTGGTGGTGGTGACAGTGGTGGTGACTGGTGGTGGTGGTGACAGTAGTGGTGACAGTGGTGGTGGTGACAGTGGTGGTGGTGGTGACACTAGTGGTGACATTGGTGGTGGTGACAGTGGTGGTGGTGACAGTGGTGGTGACAGTGGTTGTGACAGTGGTGGTGGTGACAGTGGTGGTGACAGTGGTGGTGGTGACAGTGGTGGTGGTGACAGTGGTGGTGGTGACAGTGGTGGTGGTGTCAGTGGTGGTGACAGTGGTGGTGGTGACAGTGGTGGTGGTGTCAGTGGTGGTGACAGTGGTGGTGACAGTGGTGGTGGTGTCAGTGGTGGTGACAGTGGTGGTGGTGACAGTGGTGGTGGTGACAGTGGTGGTGGTGACAGTGGTGGTGGTGACAGTGGTGGTGACAGTAGTGCTGGTAACAGTGTTGGTGGTGAGAGTGGTGGTGGTGACAGTGTTGGTGGTGACAGTGGTGGTGACTGGTGGTGGTGGTGACAGTAGTGGTGACAGTAGTGGTGGTAACAGTGTTGGTAGTGAGAGTGGTGGTGGTGACAGTGTTGGTGGTGACAGTAGTGGTGGTGACAGTGGTGGTGGTGACAGTGGTGGTGGTGACAGTGTTGGTGGCGACTGGTGGTGGTGGTGACAGTGGTGGTGGTGACTGGTGGTGGTGGTGACAGTGGTGGTAGTGACTGGTGGTGGTGGTGACTGGTGGTGGTGGTGACAAGGTGGTGGTGGTGACAGTGGTGGTGGTGACAGTGGTGGTGGTGACAGTGGTGGTGGTGACAGTGGTGGTGGTGACTGGTGGTGGTGGTGACAGTGGTGGTGATGACAGCGGTGATGGTGACAGTGGTCGTGACAGTGGTGGTGGTGGTGACACTAGTGGTGACATTGGTGGTGGTGACATTGGTGCTGGTGACAGTGGTGATGGTGACAGTGGTCGTGACAGTGGTGGTGGTGACAGTGGTGGTGGTGGTGGTGACACTAGTGGTGACATTGGTGGTGGTGACAGTGGTGATGGTGACAGTGGTCGTGACAGTGGTGATGGTGGTGACATTAGTGGTGACAGTGGTGGTGGTGACAGTGGTGGTGGTGACAGTGGTGGTGGTGACATTGGTGGTGGTGACAGTGGTGGTGGTGACAGTGGTGGTGGTGACAGTGGTGGTGGTGACAGTGGTGGTGGTGACAGTGGTGATGGTGACAGTGGTCGTGACAGTGGTGATGGTGGTGACATTGGTGGTGACAGTGGTGGTGGTGACAGTGGTGGTGGTGACATTGGTGGTGGTGACAGTGGTGGTGGTGACAGTGGTGGTGGAGACAGTGGTGGTGACATTGGTGGTGGTGAGAGTGGTGGTGACATTGGTGGTGGTGAGAGTGGTGGTGGTGACAATGGTCGTGACTGGTGGTGGTGACAGTGGTGTGGTGACAAATGTGTGGTTACTGCCGTGGACGTGACAGTGGTTGTGGTGATAGTGGTCGTGACTGGTGGTGGTGGTGACAGTGGTGTGGTGACAGTAATGGTGGTGACAGTGGTCGTGACTGGTGGTCGTGACAGTGGTGCGATGACAAAGGTGTGTTGACAGTGGTGGTGGTGACAGTGATGTGGTGACAGTAATGGTGGTGACAGTGGTGGTGGTTACAGTGGTGATGGTGACATTGGTGGTGACATTGGTGGTGGTGGCAGTGGCGGTGGTGACATTGGTGGTGACAGTAATGGTGGTGACAGTGCTAATGGTGACATTGGTGGTGACAGTGGTGGTGGTGGCAGTGGCGGTGGTGACATTGGTGGTGGCGGTAGTGGTGGTGACATTGGTGGTGGCAGTGGTGGTGGTGGAAGTGGCGGTGGTGACATTGGTGGTGGCAGTGGTGGTGGTGGCAGTGGCGGTGGTGACATTGGTGGTGGCGGTGGTGGTGGTGACATTGGTGGTGACAGTGGTGGTGGTGGCAGTGGTGGTGGCAGTGGTGGTGGTGACATTGGTGGTGACAGTGGTGGTGGTGGCAGTGGCGGTGGTGACATTGGTGGTGGCAGTGGTGGTGGTGACATTGGTGGTGACAGTGGTGGTGGTGGCAGTGGCGGTGGTGACATTGGTGGTGGCGGTGGTGGTGGTGACATTGGTGGTGACAGTGGTGGTGGTGGCAGTGGCGGTGGTGACATTGGTGGTGGCAGTGGTGGTGGTTACATTGTTGGTGGCAGTGGTGGTGGTGACATTGGTGGTGACAGTGGTGGTGGTGGCAGTGGCGGTGGTGACATTGGTGGTGACAGTGGTGGTGGTGACATTGGTGGTGACAGTGGTGGTGGTGGCAGTGGCGGTGGTGACATTGGTGGTGGCAGTGGTGGTGGTTACATTGTTGGTGACAGTGGCGGTGGTGACATTGGTGGTGGCGGTGGTGACATTGGTGGTGGCAGTGGTGGTGGTGACATTGGTGGTGGCAGTGGTGGAGGTGGCAGTGGCGGTGGTGACATTGGTGGTGGCGGTGGTGACATTGGTGGTGGCAGTGGTGGTGGTGACATTGGTGGTGGCAGTGGTGGAGGTGACGGTGGTGGTGGTGACAGGTGGCAGCAATGGTGTTTGTGACTGTAGCAGTGGAGTAGTAGTAGTGATGGGGGCGGCGGGTATTGCTGGAGTGATGAGGATGATATGAGGGATGGTGGCGTTAGTAATGTAGTGATGGTAGTGTCTGTCAAAGACAAAGAAATTGGGTTTGTTGATAGTTAATGGTTATTTCTGAGCAGTGTTGCTCCCACAGCAATACATCAAGTAGAGGAAATATGAGAGCCTGAAACACCCAAAGGCATCTACCTAGATTTCTTGTAAACAGGTTGTCAGTATTCACATTTGTCTTCAAGAGGGTTCATATCATTTTGAGATCGAAATGTCAATTCTGACGATGCTGATATTACCTATCTGGAGAAACCAACGTCGAAAATTCGTATTCATGATCGGTATTGGACCATTTTCAAAAGGCGTTTTCTCTTACCTCAATGAAATAAAAAGGCCATAACTTAATGTAATGTGTATCTGCATATTCTATTGGGGAAAAAGTTTTGTCAAGGAAAGATTGGAGAGATTTAAATTTGTGTTTCACTGTGGTCTAGAACATATTGTATTCGGATTTTATTGTTGCAAAGTGACATCAAATGATCGTCGCATTTAATGGAGTTACCGACTGGTGCGGACATCGCTGCTGCTGTCAGTTGGAAACAACTGCACTTGAAGCAAACCGTGTACAGAAGGGCAAAGCCCACACGACTCACATGCTGAGAGGATGTGAAAAATGGCTGTTTTTAGACAACATTTACGGCCCTTGCGACCTTGACCTTGAAGCAAGGTCAAGTCAATGTGTATGTTTTTGTACGCCTTGTCATTATACACCATCATGCCAAATTGAGTGTTGATACACTTAATAGTCTCCGTGAAAAATCCAACATTAAAGTTTTTTACGGACGCCTGGACGGACGACACGGATGACCTAGTATGAAAGTATAACATGTGTACTACAATGTTATGAAGTTTGGAAGAGTTATCTTCCATAGTTCAGGGTCAAGGACACTTCAAAATATGTATACAATCCAACTATAAAGAGCTCCTGTGACCTTGACCTTGAAGAAAGGTCAAGTCACCATGTATGTTTTTTGACGCCTTGTCATCATACACCATCATGCCAAATTGGGTTTTAATAGGCTTAATAGTCTCCGAGAAAAATCCAACGTTAAAGTTTTTACGGACGCCCGGACGCCCGGACGGACGACACGGTGACCTAGTATGAAAATATAACATGTGTACTACAATGTTATGAAGTTTGGAAGAGTTATCTTCCATAGTTCAGGGTCAAGGTCACTTCAAAATATGTATACAATCCATCTTTAAAGAGCTTCTGTGACCTTGACCTTGAAGCAAGGTCAACCAAACTGGTATCAAAAGATAGGGATTATTTTGCCCTATATACCATATATAGCTCAGGTATCTAATCTAAAAAACTTCAGAGAAAATTGGGAAAATGTGAAAAATGGCTGTTTTTTAGACAACATTTACGGCCCCTGCGACCTTGACCTTGAAGCAAGGTCAAGTCACTATGTATGTTTTTTGAGGCCTTGTCATCATACACCATTATGCCAAATTGGGTGTTGATAGATTTAATAGTCTCCGAGAAAAATCCAACGTTAACGTTTTTTACGGACGACAGGACTCCCGGACGCCCGGACGGACGACACGGGTGAGTACATAGACTCACTTTTGCTTTGCATGTGAGTAAAAAAAGATAGTTAATGCATAAATCTTAATTTCCATTCATAAAACGCAGGAAAATTTTGAGCTATTGTTGTTCAGAGAGATCTTACGCTTCAACGGGTGCTTGTTTACCGTCAGTCACCTGACACAATATGGGACGTGCCCTAAACGACGTTTACACATCAATCCACTCAAGACTCTTTAAAACAACGATTTCCCGGCTATATTTCCAATGTCTATTAGATGTATGGTCGTGATTCGAAGACTTCGTGTCACAACGTCACAGGGAACACTGATCGCTGTGAAAACTTGACATTTTCAAGTCAACAATACCAAATCTCACTTTTTCCACAACCGGAAATGCTGCAGAGCATGCGCAACAGTGCGTGACAGCAAAAAGCACAAGTAACATTAACTTCTCTGAGGTAACCCCGACTTTTTTTCAATATTAGCTCAACTTTTTTCTTCTTTTTTTTTCCGCGCATTTGCCTAATATTTGCCCTGTACAGTCACATTTGTTGTTCTCAAGTTATTGGATCTATGGGTGAGGTGAGTGTGTCGTTTGCAAAGAGGGAGGCAACTCTTTTAGCAAGTTTTCAGCAAAGGAGGCAAGAAAGAGGTCACTCTCGTGACTTTGGGTGGCAGTGTAACGTACTCAATGCCTGGGTTTAAAAATAGTATTACAGGCTCATGCCGTACCATGGCATGCAACTTATTTGTATGATGAATAAAACAATCCATCTGCAAAAGTAGATCAGCTGATTGTACTATTTTAGCAATATCAACAAGGGAGGTAAATCGCTTATGTCTTCGCCGTCTTTAGCGAAGGCGATTTTTTTTTTGCACGCTACGTAATGGTCGGAATCAATTAATTTTTTATTTTGCAAAAACAGCTCGTACAGAAGCAAGTCTGTCGTAAATCTCATTTTTGCGTTCACCATCTCTTTTGCGAAGTCGAATTTTTTGCCCGGGAGATGACTGTGAGAATATCTGGCGCATTTTTTGCATTGTCGCATTTCTCGCAAGTTACAGAGCGGAAAATGTATACGCTACAGATCCCGTTGAATGGCGTTAACAACGAAGGAGGTAACTAACTCTATTAGCAAGTTTTCAGTAAAGGAGACAGGTAAGAGGTGACTTCCAGCGGCAAACTGTACTGAGCGGATATGTATACGTTACACTTACACTAGTTAGAGGCTCTTAGCACAGAGGTGGGAGGAAGGAGGAAGGCAAGGAAGAGTTTGTTATTACGCTGAATTGGCTTGTTACATGTAACCCCAAGTACATAAATAATGTCACATGAATCGATAGGAAGCCTCCATTAGCAAAGAAGTGATTTTTTGATTGAAATTTAAAGCATCTCACATTTTCAGGCAAATAATCAATCTCAGAGTCTCAGTGTAAGAGGTGAGAATAGGATGTAGAGACTTGTCCAGACCACTGTAGTTCAACGAGCTGTCTCTCATCTGTTCCCATACTTGTGTGAGTTGATTGTAACTGCAGAGATACATGAAAAGGCGTGTTTCTCTCACACTCTGTTGCTGCCTTGGAGATATATGTTGTTCACGCAGACTCACTCTCTCATCTGGCACTATCTCCGTCTTTGACTTCCACTGCAGTGCGTGAGAGCACATCGAATTTTACCGTTTATTCATCTAATGTACCATGTACTGTCTGTAATATTGAATATAACCCTAGTGTTTATCCGTATCAATCATCTCATATATGGCAACCTGCACTCCATGAGTTGTAAACGGTAATATTAAAAGAAAACGATGAATTAGTACCTGATTTAATTGGCGCCGTAAATACTTCACTGGCAATTCATTTATATACAAATCACTTTTGGAATTCACTCATTGGCGCAGAATGTACTTTGACTAACGCACTTTCCAACGGAGTGAAGTTTGTCATATGGGACTGTTAATTTAAGACTCAAACAGTTGTTAGAAGCTGTTATGTCAGCACAATTTTGCCTTCACTGTGAACCACAGGTCCAAGCTTTGAGTTAGAAATTCCGTCTGCTCTCGCTGAGGTCTGCGTAGAGGCTAGAGCTAAAGCCAGAGCAAGACGGAGGCGACAGAGGCCACGGAGAGGTCATCCCAGCAGGCGGTGCCTTCGCTGTCTGTTACCATGAATGAAGACAGAGAAATTCGATACCACGCCTTCTTGTCTGCTGATTCCTTGGAGGGAGTGAAGGGAGAGAGACAAGTACACCGTCTCTATACTCCCTGCCTGCTCCAGCCATGCCACACTCCGGCCGCACGGCGCCATGCTTCATATGTAAATCTTTAATAAATTTGAAATAAACGTATCATCAGCAAAGAATCGTTTGGCTTTTTTTTACAACCGAAGAATAGATAAGTCTTTTTATTTTTGCAAATAATCAATCTCGGGGTTACCGCAGAGAACTTAATGTTACTTTTGATTCATGTTGTCATGCACTCCTGTGTCACGTGTCACTCACAGATCATTGACTATTAAAACAATTGGTTCCTCAGATGTGCTAATTTCATTGAAATGTTTGTAATGGAACCTGTAGAATAAATAAAACTGATTTTGTTATATCTTTGTTGGCTTTGTTTGTGAAGAATATGTTTCTATGCTTAAATGTGACCCGTAACAATGACTCCTTTCAAATGACTTTATACCCTTCAAAATCATCATTTCTGGCGTTTGGTAAATGTGAATTTACTTCTTACAGCTTAATTTTGGTATTAAAAAGGCAAGGCATTATCTAACGTTTCATTTTTTAACAGGAAAATTCGTCGTCACACTTTCGGAGTCACAATATTTGATCCAGTATGTTTAAAAAAAATGTTTTAAGCATCTAATCATTGAAGACCAGTATCACAACAAATAACAATTTAAAATGCAATTTATCTGAAAGCACGTTTGTTTTTGAATGGATTTGGAAGCTCCTTTAGAAAATGGATCAATGTCAAGATCTTAACCTTTGCTGGCTTGATTCAATCTTTTCATGTTCGCCGATCCGATAAATTATGTCTCAACCAGATGGTTCGTCCTAATGCTCCCGTCCCTTAGGGTTAATCACGTGCTCATATAGACAACGCGACGGTGCTGGGAAGATCAGGTAATCATTCTTTTAAAATAGACTAAAACACACACACACACACACACACACACACACACACACACACGCGCGCGCGCACTTACACACATACGCACTTACGCACACACACAAACGCACACATGCACACACACGCAATGAGAAATATAGAGATGGAGTACCGGGGTTGAACCAAGGTAGTTAGTAGAGTTATAAGTGGTGACCAGCAAGTCCTATGTATTCTTTCGTGATTTTTTCGTGACCCTGAACAGGGTCGTTTGGAGTGTGACGAGCTTTCGGAGGAGTCTCCTTCGTCAGGCCAAAGATGAGAGAGAAGTTGTATGACTATATAGGGGTCAGAGAGAGAGAGAGAGAGAGAAAGAGAGAGAGAGAGAGAGAGAGAGAGAGAGAGAGAGAGAGAGAGGTGCAGAGAGAAAGGTGTAAAGGCGGAAAGGTAGACAAGACCGTTGTAGCGTAATACTTCCTCGAGGTTCAATAAAAATGATACCTATGCGTTTCATTATTCGCTATGCCAGACAGCCTGCACAATGGCAAAAGCTACAGCTCAATTTCTCTGAAACAATGTCGGGAGAAAAGGTTCATGAAGTGTGGACCGATCTTACGTGGAGCTGGGGCAGGTGTAGGTCATCGTCGGTGTTGGCCAGGTGGACGGCGTGGATGCTGGCCTCGTCTCCAAAGAATGTCCGGGGCTGCAGCAGCTTGCCCGAGGAATGCTGGAGGCGTGGGCTGTGCTGCACGGGAGGACGAGGATGCAGGGCGCTGTGAGTCAGGGAGGGCAAGGGAAAAGCCCTGTCGTCCTCATGGCCGATGCCAGCCAGCTGCTGTATCCTCTGCATCCTGAAGGAGATGCGCAAGAGGAAACAATGGCAGCAATTCGAATTCGTGTGTGTGTGTGTGTGTGTGTGTGTGTGTGTGTGTGTGTGTGTGTGTGTGTGTGTGTAGAGAAAGAGAGAGAGAGAGAGAGAGAGAGAGAGAGAGAGAGAGTGTAGATTTGTGTAGCTTCTCTTTGTTTTAGAGTTGCTAGCATACATCTCGACAAAGTGTTATTGTTCCGGATCGTTTATGTGATCAGCAGCGCCATTGTCGTCGACTTCCTCTTTGCCGTTATCTTTACCTTCTGGAAACTATTTCCCTCACCCCCCCACCCCCACCCCCATTATTCCAATGCTGTCAGCATCATGAAAGCAGAGGTCCATTGAGTAAACTTGCGAGAACCCTTAGGGAATTCTTCCATCTTACCTTCAAATAAACATGTAGAATGAGTCCACATAGATTAAGCATTCTACTTCACCTGACGTATGGACAGCACCACAGTACCATCAGTCTTCCTCAACAAACTCTGCAGCGGCGCACGTGTGTCTGCCTGCTGACCTGCGGATGAGGAAGGACTTCCGCTGGAGGTCGAGGGAGCGCTCGGTCTTCTTCCGCTCTGACGTCAGCGTGGCGAGCTTGACGTCCAGCATCTGCTGCTGCGTGACGTTGTCGTAGAGCAGCACGCGGCTGATGTTGGACTTGGGCAGCGTCTGCACGGCTCGGCGCTTGCCGTAGTTGGGCGCAATCCTTGGCGGCCTGTTCATGTAGTTCACATCGAACTGCAACACCGAGACCAAAGGTGCATTACAGTCGCGCGCACTCGCACTACGCTTACGAGGTAAAACAAAGCAAACAAGGGCACGGTAGTAGAAAGAGTCCCTTTACAGAACGGACGGACGTCAAAGCAGATTTTCGACTAAAAACTCTTAATTAAACGTAAAACGTGGCTAGTTGGCATGTCACTCTCCCTTCTATATAGCCACGTTTTGAGTTTAATGGCCCATGAACACTTTTTATTCGAAAATTTGCGTCGACTTTCGTCCGTTTCATGATGCGCCTCTTCCTACTACCGGGTTCTTGTTAGATTCGTTACATGCGACGTCGCTTGCGACCCCCCTGTCAGTGAGCCTATTCATGCGTGCTCCTCATGACGTCTGTATCTTATTAACGATGATTTTGTCAGTGCCTGCACACATACACTCAAGCTCGCAACGTCCCACAAAAATGCTCGTACGTGCACACACAGAAGCGGGCACAACTTAATGCCCTGTTTAAAGTGTTCTTGTGGAGGCACACACACGCACACACACACATACACTCACACGCACGCACGCACACATTAACACACGCACACTCACACATACATACACTCACCCGCACACACACACATATATACATGCACACGCACACACACACATACACACATATACGCACGCAAGCGTGCTTACACACGCCTTACCCTTTTAGGACCGTGGTTTTCCTCCACCAGTTGCTCTTCGTAATGGCGGTCGTCGTCATCGTGGACTGACATGTCTGCTACATTCATCGATCGTCTGCAACGATGAGGAATCGAGACAGTAGTACACTGCTTAGTCAGGGACTGCGAGAATATCTCAGAATGGAATTCTTTGGACTGTTTCTACAGGTATGGAAATAATGAGGAGTTCGGATAACTTTGGCCATGCCCTCAATATTGTGCAAGGGATAAACACTTTAGACAAGAAATGATATAATGAATTTTATAGACACAATGGCGTTCTGCCATTTTATTCATGAATCATTTATTTCGTACAATTCTAATTATATTCTTGAGAGAGAGAGAGAGAGAGAGAGAGAGAGAGAGAGAGAGAGAGAGAGAGAGGGAGAGAGAGAGAGATTTAACTGACTCTCAACAAAGTAAGCTTTGTGTAGACTCCTCAAATAATGCTATTTCAATCCACGGGCGCCCTTTCCATGTTTTAGTTTCTCACGTCTGCAGATCCTCTATGAGCTCCTCTGGTAACCATTGCTGTTAGAGCTCGTCTCCTCAACATGCGAATTAGCTTCTTGACTTTGTTGTGGTCCAGAGAGCTCCACAAGGCACTGTTCAAGTTCCTGTAGCATGTCTTCGTTTTGACAAACGACTAAGAACTTTTCTTGATGTCTGTCTTATCGAACTACGGTCGTAAAGAGGGCGTCTTGTTCTAGACTTTAGATCTTCTTGGATAGACGTCTGACGCTGTGCCAGATATGCCACGTCAACAGAACAGAGGACACCAGAGGCCTTGCTAGGTGGAGCGCGTGAAGGCGAGAGAACGTTGTTGCGGTCTCAGCAGACATTACGAGCGCCTCAAAGATGAATCCGGGGACACCTGCATGAATGCTCGCCTGGTGTTGAAGTTTTCAGCTTGATGTTAAGTCTTCAGCTTGATGTTGAAGTTTTCAATGGGGGCAAACCTCAGTTTCTGACGAAACGACTTTTGGAGACCCGCAGACATCGGTCGACAAGCGTCCTTTTCAGTCTCGACTCGAGGCCATTACTACTGAGACCCTCAAAAAATGCCAATGCATGTTGTCCAATCGCCTTCAGCGTGATGAGCCGTTCCTTCCATCTCATCAGCTCCCAGTGCAGCCAGCTTCGGAAACTCGTCCTCTCCCTCTCGTCCGCAATTACGTTCCGTGCGAAATTTTGCGTCGGTCCAAGTCTCAGAAAACAAAATTACCGAAACCTGCGGGCAGATATAATTATGTTAAATTGTTAGATCGAACGCTTTTGAGAGAGCCAATCGCTCACTCAAAGAGGAGGAGAGGGAAGGGGGGAAGGGGGAAGGGGGGGAGGGGAAGGGGGCTGGGGGTGGGGGGTGGAGGAGGGGTTTCAGGCTCCAGGTCCTCATGCCTTGGCCCATCGTCACAGAGAGAAAGACACAAAGAAGTCTGCAAGACAGGAAATTACGCATGCAGGCAAAACAAGGATTTCCGCTCATTCCCTAAAACCAGGAGGTGGTTCCGGCAGTACACCTATTTTCCATTAGAGGCGATGGCTGCTTCACTGACGCATTGGCATTTAGTGCTGAAAGACCCTTTAGAATGCTGCACTGCTCCGTGACTGGGTGACTCTTTCATTCGATGAAGTATATTAACCTCGTCTGCTTATGACATATTAAAAAATCAAATTGAATGAATGATAGTATGGACGAGTAATTGATGTAAAAACCCGAGGCATAGACAAACCCACACACACACACACACGCGCGCACCACGTACGCACGCACGCACACACACACGCACGCACGCACGCACGCACACACACAAAAAGGGACGGGCTAACACACACACACACACACACACACACACACATATCAAATAGGAGACGGATGCTAAAGTTGGCGGACTTCCTCGAAGTTGATTCATAGACTCATAAAACGAGCTGTCGTCCTTGAGAAACTACATTCAGTTGAAAACCATTTGTCCACATCGGGAGAGGAAAGACATATCTCTCACAAGCTGAATCATCTGTGAATTTTACACATTTATCAACTGTTTATCAGACCTGCTGCACGAGCCCAGGAAACCTATAGATGCGATATGCATAGGACAAAGAATGTCGAAGGACTATTGATCTCCAAGACTTCTCAGCCAGCTTCGGGGAAGCCAATGACAGGAACAACAGGCACTTAAAATGGCTAGGATTACAGACCCTCAATCGATCTTCTCTCGAGTCTGTATGTGCAGGCATCTGCTTCCACACGCTGTATGTGGCAGTCCGTGCGCGATGTGCAATACCTACGTGTGTCAGACACGTTAACTGACTTCAGCAGTATCGCTGTCCTGGTCATGCCGGGGAGGAGCAGCAGGTGACCGAGGGAGCGGTAGATACCAGGTGGGCATTCCAATCGAAGCTAGATCGATACATTCCCGTCGTGAGGGTCCGCGAAGGTCTCAGCCCACTTCGCTTCCCCTCTGCTATTAGGGAACATGCGTTACTTTCAGCAGAATCGATCCATTTAATCTCAGTACTTTTCCTTTTGTATGCTCTCCCTCGATAAGCATGACTTTTATTCCTAGTTCTTCTGTTCCTCCGCTGCTGTGCTGTGTTGTTCCTCTCTGTGGCCTCTGCCATTTTGGTCTACTTTTCTCATCCTCCGTCTGTTAAGCCTGGTCCTCCCAGGCGACTATCACTTCTCCTCCTCCTCCTCCTCCTCCTCCTCCTCCTCCTCCTCCTCCTCCTCCTCCTCCTCCTCCTCCTCCTCCTCCTCCTCCTCCTCCTCCTCCCTCTCCTTCTCCTTTTCCTCTTCCATCTCCTTCTCCTTTTCGTCTTCCTCCTCCTCCTCCTCCTCCTCCTCCTCCTCCTCCTCCTCCTCCTCCTCCTCCTCCTCCTCCTCCTCCTCTCCTTTCTCCTCCCCTTGCTCCTCCCTCTCTTCCTCCTCCCCTCCTCCTCCTCCTCCTCCTCCTCCTCCTCCTCCTCCTCCTCCTCCACCCCTTCCTCCACCTGTAATATATTTAAGATTGTGCGTGCTAGCGTCGCAGAATGGAGCCTGAAGTATTTCGTAAAACTTCGCTCATAAAGCGGTTCCATAAAATCTGAGAGAATGGAAAATGCCAAAGTTTGTGCCAACAAGTCGGTCAAACAAATATTAAAAAAATTAACTGTGCAACAACAGCGTGGAGTAGTGACAGATTAACGCGAATAAGATTAGCCGACAAACGTATTACTTTTTTGAGGAGGCAATCACGCAAGCAGGAATGGAATGATCAAATATGAGTTACCCCAATAATCTCTGCACGGACCATATTTTTCCAGTCGTTGCAGGACCCATTAACGCAAAATATCCTCCGTTGTAGCCATGGATCCTATATAGATGGATGGCTGGCTCGCTCAGCCTGCACGCGCTGTGTCATATAAGAAGTTCGCCGATGGCCTAGTTTTCAACATAGTTCTGGTCGCACTTCCGGTTACTCTGCTTACAATGGACGCCGCTGTCGAGCGAATTCTCATGGCAAGTAAAACAGATAATTGTTCAAACAGTGATGATTTATTCCATCAGTTGAAACTGTAAGTACATTTGCAGGCATCCCAGACACACTTTGCAGTTTAAAAAAAATGGTATTCATTCCACTTTTGACGGAAAACAAAGCCTTTAGTCACTGCAGCTTGCCAGCTTCCCTGCCTCGCCAGCCCGACTCTGCTTGGAGGGAGCGAGAGAAGTACATAGTCTGTGTGTGTTTGTGCGTCGTCTGTGTGTAAATGTTCGTGTAGATGTTGTGTGAATGTCTGCTTCATTTCGATCTCGACGTTGGCGTGAGGGTGGAAGGCAGAGGAGGGAAGGGGGGGGGGGGGGGGGGGGGGGGGGACGAAAGTGAGCGATCGCAGTTTAAATGGGTCGAGATCGCGCGCGCCTATTTGTGTCAGTGAAAGCGTGTGTGTCGGAATGCAGTAGGGATGGCATGACCGTGGCTGATGATTTCATTGCGTCTGATTGTGTTCCTCGTTCCCCGACCTTTCATTCCACTTTTGACGGAAAACAAAGCACTTTGGTCAGGCTGTCTATAGTTCGTCTGCTACGGACGCCACTGCATGTGGAGCCTGGTGTCGGTGAGGTCCGCGCGTCAGCTATAAATAGAAGTGCGCGAAGAATGTACGCTGTTCTGTCCATGATGAGGTGAAGATTTGTTTTGATTTCAAAGACAAAAGACGTCTAACACACCCACATCCCACTGAAACAAATTATAATGAAAGAAACCTACCTCGTTTGATGCAAGCATCGTCAAAGTGTCGACTGCAGATCTTGGCCTTGTCTGAGTTGAATGCTCCTGCCACTCGATAAATTTTAGCAATGATGACTGATCTCCATTTGTCTTTCGCTTCACTGACACCTTTTCTTGGAATTCCAACAAAAGAAAGTCCCCTGCATGCCACTGATGATACCTTACAACCAACAACACAACACTTGTGTCCATCTGAAGTACTGTTCGCCCTCCTTGATATTGGTTTAGGAACGACGGCAGCTCTTGTATCGCTGTAATTTAATGTCACTCATTTCGCAACACACTGTGGTTGACTAGGCGTTTCAGAAATGGATGACAACAAAACTAAACACAGGGTTACAAACTAGACACATTTTCCCACCGACTTATGCGGAGAAAAAATTCAGATGGCTAAAACTAAGACACAAAAATCGTGATTTTCGCCAGGTGTTTACCTAACAAAGGCATCGGCCTTTGAAAGCGGAGCAACCGGAAGTGCGACCAGAACTATGTTGAAAACGAGGCTATCGGCGAACTTATTTCTGTACACGCCACAGCCAGCCGTCCATATGATGTAGTGTCCATGGTTGTAGCGAAGTGCATGAGCTCGGACACGCGCGTAGTCTCGAAGGAACGTTTATGGGAAAACGCCGCAACATTCACTGAGACTGCGAGCATTCTGCTCTTCACGTACACGCCCAATATATGGAACCAGGAGAGGCCATGTTGACCAGACGACAACTTTAAGCTGGACAATGGCAGCCTGAGGGTCCAATCTACACCTCCCGCACCCAAAGAGCTCCGGACAATAAAAGTCTCTCTCGTACCCAGCTGTGACAGGAATTGCCACCTGTGCTCAAATCGAGGGATAGCGAGCACACACGTTCGTGCGGGGTTTCGTGATTGCGCTCGCACTGCACTGTGAAGCCTATTGCTTGCCTCTGAATGGACAACCACAGAAGACACTCATAGCCAAGGGCGTGCGACCTGGCTTCCCGTGCAGGGATGTATGCTGTGAGTCAATTGACGAACCGTTTGACCGAGGAGTCCGTTTGACCTCGACTCACTGCCCCTTTCTTTCCTTCACAAGCATACGATCCTAATGCGCTCTGTCAACGTCGAAGCAAGCGATTTAATTAACAGCCTAAAGAGATCCCAACACCTCATCGCGGTGCTTTTAAACAAGGGGGGAAAAGCGATTGTTCCTATACCATACATAAACTTACCACTGCTTTAGTGACTGTCAGATCAAACGGTTAAAGGTCCTCTGCCGTGTTTGCGACGATTTAAGGACGAAAACACGCCACCACAAATACCTACCTCGGAAAGTATCGGCTTTCGCTTCAATCCCAAATCTGAGTTATTGAGCTGAGAAGTGCTGATTTTCACACGCGGTGTGTAGCTCTTTCTCGTAATTTGTGAATACAGAAATACAGATGCCTTGCTCCCAAACTGTCTTTCATTGGAATTGTTCAATACAAAGTCGTGAGGAAACCTGGCAAGAATGAAATGTGGCAGTCATGTCAGCAGTCTCTCTCTCTCTCTCTCTCTCTCTCTCTCTCTCTCTCTCTCTCTCTCTCTCTCTCAGTTTGGTATGATAGAGAATGTATAATTTGTAAGAAAAACACCAGACGATATTTATGAAAGTTCTTGAGTACTAACACTGATGAGGATAGAAGAACATATATCTATCAAAGAAATAAATACAAGCAAATGGTTAGAAATACAAAAAAGACACCTATAAATGGAGAGTGAGTAATTCCCTTGGTGCCAGTCTCAAAGACAGTACGCATTTTTGGAGACAAGTTAAAACTCTGGGTACAAAATATCGAGTTTCTTGTAAAATTTATCTGCAAATATTATGCGAACATTTTAGGGGTGTCTTTTCTGAAGCATCATTTTACTAATAGCGAGGGCCTGGTGCAGTCAGAAATGAACCATCACCTGGATGACAGCAGTCTAAATTCACCCATTACGAGGGCCGAGATAACAAATGCCATAAGGCACCTCAAAGTTGGGTACTCTGCGGGTACTGATAACATTTTAGCTGAAATGTTAAAATCAGCTGAACAAGTGATACTTCCATCGTTACTCCGTCTGTTTAATGCTATATTTGATCATGGTGTGTTTCCTGATGTTTAGTCTGAAGTAAATATTGTTCCGGTTTACAAACGAGGCCCGAACAACAATCCTAATAACTACAAAGGTATAGCCTTATCTAGCACGTTCAGTAAGATGTTTACTCATATTGTCTGTTGTCGGCTTCAGGACTGGGGAGATCAACATGACCTAATTCGGGAAGAGCAAGCGGGCTTCAGGAAATGATATAGCACTGTTGATAATATATTTGTCCTTCATTTTATTATTGACAAATATTTGTGTATGCACAAAAAACTGTATGTTGGGTATGTTGATCTGAAGGAAAGCCTTTCATACCGTAAACAGGAGTATTTTATGGAATATTTTGAGAAGAAATGGAATTTCGGGGAAATTTTTGAATGTTTTGATAGCCATGTATAAATCAGTACGTTACAAACTGATTTCTTTTAATCCTCTTCGGGGTTTAAACAAGGCTGCAAACTCAGTCCGATCTTACTTTCTTACCTTATTAACTCCTTAATTGTAGAGATATCTGAAAATAGCAAACACGGTATACAGATCTTGCCCAACACACAAGGCATAAGTGCTCTGCTGTTTACAGACGACGTCGCTTTGCTATTGGACACAGTGGTAGGTCTCCAAAATCAGAAGAACTTTCTACAACGTTTAGCCCATAGACTTGGTCTTCAAGTTAATATTGATAAAACAAAAGTAATGATTTTCAAGATGGGAGGTCATCTGGCCAGACATGAGAGATGGTATTTAGGTGAGGTGCAGATTGAAGTGGCAAGAGAATACAAATATCTAGGGAATGTACACTCTACTAAGTTGTGTTCAAACGAGATTCAGAAAGATTTAGCTAGTAGAGCTAAAGCCGCTCTTTTACTTCTGATGAGATCACTGAGAAAAATTGCACAGGTATTACCAGGCGTTAAAAAAATTATTTGATGCACATATTTAACCCATTTTATTGTATGGGGCTGAAATTTGGGGAGCTGATGACTGTCGCATAATAGAAGGTGTCCATTTGTATGCTCTAAAGAGTTTCTTGAATGTTTCTTTACGCACACCTAATGATATGATTTATGGGGATACTGGTCGTTTTCCTCTTTCCGTTAATGCCAAACTACGCAGTATTAAGTTCTGGCTCAAGATATTAAAAATGGACGAATATTGATTACCCTACAGAGTCTACCAAATGATGTATATATCTAACAATGGAAAATCTTGGGCTTCCAAAGAAAAGAATATACTTGTGGAATGCGGTTGCGAAGAGATCGAGTTGAATCAGCGCGTTACGAACGAGACAACTTGAATGAAAAACATCACAGAGAAACTCATCAGCATATTTCATTCTGAATGAAAGTTACGAATCATAAATAGTGATCGGTATTCATTTTACAATCTCTTTAAAACATTCATTGGTACCGAGTGTTGTTTATATTTTCTGGACAAGAAAGTATTTCAAGATGCATACATCAGATTCAGGATGGGGTTATCGGAGTTGTATATCCAAAAATACACATACTCGAGAGGTACTAGCGTGTATTTATGTCCCTTATGCAGAGAAAAATAAGAAAATGAAACGCATTTTCTATTATATTGTCCAGCTCTTTGTGATATAAGGGGAAAATATATATTTACATGTTTGGATGTAAACAGTAATGCTCCTATTAAAGACCTTTTTCCGATATACAAATGAAGAATGTAAGATCAACTAGCACACATCTATACAAAGCATTCAAGAGAAGACAAAATGCTATTGAATCTGTTGAACGAGACTGCTTCTATTGTGACAACACAAAATTTACACCCGAGCTGTACTCTTGAAATGGGCTGGTGGCCTCATCAATAAATTTTTCCGTTCGTTCGTTCTCTCTCTCTCTCTCTCTCTCTCTCTCTCTCTCTCTCTCTCTCTCTCTCTCTCTCTCTCTCTCTCAAAATAGAACCGTAACAATATGCATATACATGTATATGAACCTGCACAGAAGCAAAAGCCCTCGATAAGCATTGTTGCTACAATCACCACCAATATCGTTGATTTTTCAGCTGGAAATTGATCTCGTCATTTTCCAAGAAAAACCTAAAACGGAAAGTTTGCCAGTTGCTCAAATTTCCGAGTTGTCCCGCCAGGGAGCAAACATATGATAACAGAACAGATCAAGCATACATATCAGCATATAACTGGGTTGGATATTTTGTTGCAAGGGCCTTTCCAACGATGTACATGAATAACCAGTGGAGGTGGGACAGAGAGGGACATGCAGAGCATGATAGCATGCCATGTGTTTGGTGACGCATTCCTACAGACTGCTTTTGCATAATCATACAGCCAAGGTACATCGATCTGGCTCTAGCCCATCCAAATATCCATAATCAATATTCGATCACATTCACTGTTATTTGTTGACTCCAGCCAAAAACCAAGGCTACAGCAAAATGTTGTTATGTTGTACTGTTATGTGGGGATTATCTTCAGCCGGGGTAAGCTCCTAACATAACAACTGGCATTCTCTGGAGACAGAGATCAAATCCCCTGAAGACGGAGTGTGGCTGCCTATATGGCGGGATGTTCAAAAACAGTCACACACGCAATCATCTCACCCACTTGGGTGATCCTGGGAGTGTTTAGCCCAGGTACGCAACAACAACAACAACAACAACAACAACACCTCTCGTGCAAACACACCTAAGTCCCTAAGCCGCTGCCGGGTCGTAGTACGTTCGCACGGAACGTTTCATCAGTGCGCGACTGTGTCTGTTGGAGGAAAGCTATCTCGGAGAGTAGGGCTTGTTAAACACAGCAGGACTTACCACTGACGAGATTTAAGGTCCGTCGATCATAATCAAGGCCAATCCATGAAGGGGTCAAGATTTTGACCTCACGACACCGAAGCATAAGTTTATCGTCCAGAAAAGAGTCAGACGTCTGCGTGAACCAGCGAAGCCCTGAGTACACTCGCTTGAGTCGCCTCTCCAGACAAGAAACCGGCTTCCAGGCCGCGTTCACACACTGCGCCTCAGCGAACAGCTAACACCGCTGGTCCATGGGTGTCATTTTTCACTCACCACAACAACGAATCATGAAAGAACTCCAATTGTCGAAGAGGTGATACTCAAATTGAGAAGATCCGAAGGAGTAAAACTTTTGTCTGCGAATGGGTTGCTTCTAGTTTGCCCCGACCATCTTAATTTATCAAGCTAAGAAAACACAACATGAAAACATGACGATAATGTGTCCAGCAAATTCAAGAGAATTCACACTTCAGACGTCTCGAAAAGCCAAGTGTTCTGCTTTGAGTTCACATTTACTTTTTTTTCATCGGTGAGTAAGTCAACTCCACCAGATTAGTGGGATGCGTGAATGCTTTCCTTCGCCTCCACACCAAACCACAGTTGATCAGTCCGCAGTCCATAGAACAGAGCTGCGAATGCTGAGGCCTCCTCACACGTGGAAAATTTTGTTAAACGGACAGAAAATGTCTTTGTGTCCGGTAAAACAGCTAAATGAGAAATGGGGGTAGGATAAAAAAGACAGACGTGGGCATCGGCCGGAAAATGAGCACAGAATACCTGCATAGCAGTCAGTAACGATACCACTAGGCCAGGTGTATTCACACTGAAGTCGTGTGTTGATAGATGTCTTTTCAACTTTCCCGGTAATATCGTGTTCATGGTGGTTGTAGTATTCCTTTCCATTTACAACTCACCAAGCAACCAGTTTCCCTTAGACAATACGAGAAAAATACCATGTGGTGTGAAATAGCATCCTAGATCCGTTATTAACTCTGCTCTACACCCAGTTGTTCAATAGGGCCGGTGTTAGATTTTCTTCAAACTCGATCGAGGAAGCTGCGCACCTTGTGACGACAACATGTATATATTGCAACAAACTGCACACACTAAACAGACACAGAAATGTAGTACTGTACAAGACATTCATAATTAAGCGTCAGGACATCCTACAACTGACAGATGAAGTGGCAGAATCCACAGAGGTTTCGAACCGAGTGAGACTAGGACATCTGGCTGGACACATCTGTACCTCTACGTGACATGCAGGAACTCATCTGATAGACTGTTCGAGAGAGCTTCTGACAAACATGAAAAAACAGCACAAGTTTCTATGGAACAGACACTCGACAGAGCGTTGCTCTTGGGGCCTGCAAACGCGATATTGCTTATTCAAACTGCCTAGTTGTCGGGACACGGCCATGTTTGAACACGGCCATGTTTGAACACGGCCATGTTTGAACACGGCCAAAACATTTTTTGGCAACTTACAAGCGCGAGGTTTCCAATGGAAACGGCATATTTTCCAGGAATGTGTCCACGTGTGAGGAGGTCTTTGGGTGTTGAATGGTGCAATCCAGTGCGTAGATTGTGACAGAGCCAGGATGTGAGGATTCAACACTCAAACTATCTGACTGCATTGTGTTGTGGGAAAACAGAAGAGGCCGAAATCATGCTGTTTGCAAACACCTGGCCAGGCAAGACATTTTGCTTTGATTCACCTGTTTACACTTCACGCCTCATTGAACACGTCAAAGTGAATGATGATAGAGGGAGACTTGATCATTTCTCGACCGTCAGTTTCAACAACCCCCAGGCTATCTAAAGCAGTCAACAGATAAATCCTGCCAAAACACTTCGCCCTTTCTTTCATGCACCAAGAGTTCTTTCTTGTTCTCTTGGATCCGCAGGTGAGAGACAAAACCAGTTTCGGAAAGAGTCAAGCCACTGAGCGTACACCATCGAACCGAACCCAGTCAAGTCGATGGAGAACGCAAAGCCTGGGAGTCCATGTAAGAATAGACACGTCGGGATCTCGAAGGATGAAGTTTGTCTTCAAATCCCACGTGGTCTCCGGGAATCAGGAGTCCAGTTCCAAACGTGGAAATCAGAACCTGATCAACGTTTTGAGATGTGATGAATTGTTTCGGGCCGTGCTGGAACTTTCGGATGTATTGTTTTCATAATAATGTGTGAACGTAGGGAATCAATCATATTGAATCTTAGACTCCATGCGTCGATGCGCAGGAAGCCAGTGTAGTTCCCAAAGAAGAGGAGAATGTGGAAACTACCTCGGAAGGATCTTCACCACTTTCGCAGCTGTGTTGATCTGGAGGCGCTGGAGTCTGAAATTGTCCTTTGGTTACAGCAGTATGAAGGCTGTCCTGGTGACCTGCTCGCAATTACGTAACAAATACCTCTACAATTTACTGGCTGGGAACTGATATTCCCAGTTTCATACAACGTTAAGTTGTTTTGCTCAAACGTTTTATTCTCAATAAAGACCCTCGCCCATCTCAAACGTCCAACCCTTACTCGTTGCTGCTCATGATCCTGGCTGTAGTCCTGTATTGCATTATACCCAAAATCAAACATAGATCCGTCCGATAACGTTCACCCTGCTGCACAAAAGAATGTTCTGAACCCAGTCCACTTCGCTTAGTAACCGTGACAGATTCAGAATCAATGACAAAAAAAGTTCTCCTAATACTTTGTTCACCGCACGTTTGGCCACCAGTCCGTTCTCGTGGGATCAATACTGAGCCTAGGCAAACCACTATCGCATCGGCAAATCGTGCCTCTTTCAGTCGGCAGGTCCACGTTTAGCATCGATCTTCCTTGAGACAGTTTTCAAACGTGTCTCGCTTCATCTTCTTTTCACCGGAGACCCTCTAACAATATTTTGAATAACTGATAGTTCGACTACATTTAAATGTGACGAAGAAGAAAATGAAGACAAGTTGGAAATGTTGAACTGTTAGTGCACAGATTTAATTCAAGTGTGCCAGTTTTCTACTGTGAGAAAAGATCAACGAAACCATTGAACAAGTTTTTTTGCCATCGAGGAAGCAGCCTTAACTCTCACGCCTCGCTATCTCCTTGGCTGGGAGAGCTGGTAACAACAATAGCAGGCTTCGAATCCTTTAATCCTTCACCGGCCGCCTTGCTGATTTAATGGACGGTTGATGGCGAGGCCGAAATAGCCCCAAGAGTAGGTACACACCGTTGGTTTGAATGCAACAGAGAAAGACTGCCCATTATATAGTGGCAGGAGCCTTCTAGGCACGTTCGGTCTTCGAGGCTGTGTTTGTGGAGGATTACCAGGGTCTGACTGCCGCCCTACTACGCGATCTCGTGTCCTCCCTGAACGCAGCTCTCCACGCCAAGTGGCTTGAGCGTATGGCAAAGACTGCCTTGCTAAACTACAGGCTGATACCTTTCAATGGGAGTGTGTACACGACACCGGAGTGGCCAGGTTACGACTCACAGGATAGGGAGATGGGGGACCGAGGGCGTGGTAATGAGATAACGGAAAACGTGGGGATGAAGGTACATGTACGAGTATATTTGCTAAGCGAGTGGGCTAGACAGACAAGTAAGCATGTAGCAGGCAGGCAGGCAGGCAAGCAGGCAGGCAGGCAAGCAGGCAGGCAGATAGACAGGAAGGCAGGCAGACAGACAGACGGACAGGCGGATGGACAAGGACATAGGCCCGAACGCTCGCGCGCGCGCGCGCACACACACACACACACACACATACATGTACACACACGCATGTGCGCACGCATATGCGCACGCGCTCGCACACGCACGCACACACACGCGCGCGCGCGCGATGATGGTGGTGGTGGTGATCGAGATGTTTGTGGTGATGGTTGTTGTGGAGGGTGGAATAGTAGTGGTGATGGTAATCGCGATGTTTGTGGTGATGGTTGTGGTGGAGGTGGGATGGCGGTGGTGGTTGTGGTGGAGGTGGGAATGGTGGTGATGGTTGTGTTGGAGGTGGGGATGGCGGTGATGGTGGTGATGGAGGTGGGGATGGTGGTGGTGGTTGTGGTGGAGGTGGGGATGATGGGGATGGTAGTGATGGTTGTGGTGGAGGTGAGGATGGCGGTGGTGGTCGTGGTAGAGGTGGGGATGGTGGTGATGGTTGTGGAAGAGGTGGGGATGGTGGTGGTGGTTGTGGTGGAGGTGGGGATGGCGGTGGTGGTTGTGGTGGAGGTGGGGATGGTGGTGATGGTTGTGATGGAGGTGGGGATGGCGGTGATGGTTGTGGTGGAGGTGGGGATGGCGGTGATGGTTGTGGTGGAGGATGGCGGTGGTGGTTGTGGTGGAGGTGGGAATGGTGGCGATGGTTGTGGTGGATGTGGGGATGGCGG